>NW_021025799.1:1472355-1488866 GCF_004153795.1 Camellia sinensis | reverse complement strand
TTAAGGCCTGCAAAAGTCCTGGTTATGTCAAAATACGCTCGAGCGTTGCATTTTGGGCTCCAGCGAAAGGCCTCTCTACATGGCTCCCACTCGAGCGTGAACTTCCCGCCTCGAGCGGAAGCCATGTCTGCAAAATAGGCTTGGAGCACGAATCCACACTCGAGCGGCGTTCCCCTGCTCGAGCGGACATTAATTTTCTGGAAAATCCAGAACATGTTCTTGAACTTCAACTTCACATTCAAGGCCCCAAACACATTATTTCAGCTCAAAATCACATATTCATGTACTAACATGATACAAACACTAAATTACAAACATAATGGAGCTAAATTTCACAAAATAATCACATGCATGGCTTAAATTACACCAAACGCATTTCATCATAACACATTCATGTATTCAAAGACACTATCCTCATAAATTGTACATGCATGTGATGTATTACTCTCATTCTCAACTTAGATGATACAAATGGGATCATAACATGAGCTTTAACCAAAACTCTACATGAATCATGTATTTCAAGCTCAAACAAGCAAATTTAAACAAATTTCTTACATGCATGCACATATTGGCCCTCAATTCAACAAAACCAATTCAATTACATCATGCTTAATCAAATTCATGTTCTTGACCATTATTCCAATTTGAATTCACAAAATTACAACTTAATATTCATGAATCCACTTACCTGTAGAGGCTCAATTCTTCACAATATGGTCAAATCTTGAATTGGTCTTCAAAATTATCAAGCTTGAAATCAAACTTACAATCTCCTACTCTCTCTCTCTCTCATCCGGCCTCTTCCTTTCTCCTTAGAGATTAAAATCAGCCAAAATGAGGCTAAGGGAGAAATTAAGTGTATAAAGCCCCAACTCAACACATTATTTTATTTATAAAACAATTGGGCACTTGATTCATAATTTAATCTAATTAATTTGATCCAAATCAATTTCCAAATTAAATTTCACTGTAGGCTCTAAAAATTACGCTAATCACAATGGCGTAATCAATTTTGGTTTCGGTGGCCGATAGGGCCCTCGATTTAATGCCCAAAGCAGATAATCAAAACAATATTCCTATGGTGAACAAATAGAAATTCAAAAACCACATATTTTCACATAATGGCACACAAAATCATGTTAAACACATAACCATACACAATTAAGGACCAATTAACATATTATGGAACAGGGATATCACAGTTTTCCCCCTATAGGAAATTTGGTCCCTTAAACTTATTTTACCTTCGTCGGAAACAAAAGTGGATATCGCAGGCGCATCTCATCCTCTTTTTTCCACGTGGCATCCGTCCCATAGTGTTCTTTCCATTCTACTTTCACCATTGGGATGGACTTGCTTCTCAATTGTTTCACTTTTCGGTCGACGATCCATTCCGGCCATTCGGCATATTCCATATTTCATTAATAGCTACCCGGTGATAATCAATCACATGAAACGGGTTCTCGGAGGTAACCCCTCAACATCGACACATGAAATACATTGTGGATTTGCTCAAATCCCGGTGGCAAAGCAACTCTATAGGCAACCGGACCAAGCCTTTCTAAAATTTGGAACGGCCCAATGTAACGGGGCGACAACTTGCCCTTCTTTTTGAACCTAACTTGGCCCTTCATCGGAGATACACGGATGAATACATGGTCACCAACTCATACTCAAGAGGTCTTCTTTGAACATCTGCATAATTCTTTTGTCGGTCCTGAGCTGTTTTGAGCCTTTGTCAAATAATCATGATTTTCTCAGAAGTGTCTTGCACATTCAGGCCCAAGTAAAGCTCTATCCTGGACTTCTGTCCAACAAATTGGTGATCTACACCACCTACCATACAAAGCCTCGTACGGTGCCATACCGATGCTGGAGTGGACGCTGTTATTGTATGCAAATTCTACAAGTGGCAAATAGTCTTCCCAACTACCCTGAAAATCTAAAGCACACATTCGAAGCATATCTTCCAAACTCTGTATTGTTCGTTCTAATTGCCCATCTGTCTGTTGGTTGGAATGCAGTACTGAATCTTAGTTCTGTCCCCGTAGCTTCCTGCAAACTCTTCCACAATCTAGATACAAATTTTGGATCTCTATCCGACACAATAGATACCGGAACTCTGTGTAAACGGACAATCTCATCAACATATATGGTAGCTAATCTATAAGCATTAAACGTAGTTCTAACAGGTAGAAAATGTGCAAATTTAGTTAGTCTATCAACTAAAACCCAATAGAATCCATACCTCGAGGAGTCCGAGGTAGGCCAACACGAAATCCATAGTCAATGTTTCCACTTCCATTCAAGAATGGGGAGAGGTTGCAGTAGACCGCCTGGTTTCTGATGTTCAACTTTAACTTGCTGACACTGAAGACATTTGGACACATATTCTGTAATTTCCTTCTTCTTTTTAGGCCACCAATAGGTTTGTTTCAGATCCCGATACATTTTATTGTTACCCGGATGCATAGCAAATACGGATCTGTGGGCTTCATCTAAAACCCTCTTCTTTAGTTCCGGGATGTTTGGGACACACATTCGGTTTCAAAATTTCAACACTTCATTTTCAGTACTGAACTCTGCCTTCGGACTTGTCTCAAATTCATCAATCACTTTCTTGAGGAATTCATCCTCTTTCTGTTTCTGTTTGATTTCATCAATGATTGTCGGCTCAGCTATAATAGCGGCTATCAACCGCCCTGTTCACACATTACCACTTCAATTTCAGACTCTCAAAATCTTGCAAGATTTCTTTCTGTTCAGTAAGCAAACAAGCCATACCACCCGTTGATTTTCTGCTCAAGGCGTTAGCAACTGTATGAGCTTTCCCAGGGTGATACTGAATCTCTAAATTATAATCCTTTATCAGTTCCAGCCATCTCCTCTATCGCATATTCAACTCCTTCTGCGTGAGGAAGTATTTTAGACTTTTGTGATCCGTGTAGAACCTCACACTTTACTCCATACAGATAATGCCACCAGATTTTCAAAGCAAAAACAACTGCGGCCAATTCTAGGTCATGTGTTAGATAATTCTCTCATGTGGCCTCAACTGCTGTGAGAGGCGTAAGCAATAACCTATTCCGTTCTGCATTAACACACAACCCAGACCTTTATAAAGATGCATCACTGAAAATTACAAAATTCTTCGTACCTCAAGGTAGTGTCAAAATTGGTGCAGTGGTCAATCTTGTTTTCAGTTCATGAAAGGCAGCTTCTCTTTCGTCGTTCCATTCAAATGGTTGCCTTTTTCGTGTCAATTGGGTAAGAGGCATAGCTAATTTCGAAAAGTCCTTGACAAATCTCCTGTAGTTCCCAGCTAAGCCCATAAAACTACGGACTTCTGTCATTGTAGACGTCCCCGAACGCCCCGGGAGGAACGAGCTCCCGTTCTGTTCATTTTGGGGTCACTACAGCTCAGGACTCTCAAATTTTTCACGGTTCTAAGTCTGAACCAAAGAATCCAAATCCGGCAAATTGTTTTGAGAAACTGATTTTTGAAAGAAGTGCCAAACATGAACGCTTTGCCAGATACAGAGTCGCCACCTAAATGTTTTTAAAATGGGAAATTTAGGAAACCCTGACTCGGTGCCAAAGGCCACGTGTCCGTCATCACCAAAGTTGCCTCGACTCGGGAACTTGGGTACGATTGGGGAAGGTCACTTCGTGAGCACCCCCGCTCGCCCGGTCAGAGACCGGCCTCTACTAACCATGATATCTATTTTTGAAAACATTGTATGTTCTTATTCCGGTTTATTAGCCTAGGTTACTATGTGATGCACACAGCATATAAGTATAGACTGGGTCGCTGAATTGGAACAAAACATTTCATGCTTGTTTTTGAAAGATGGTTTGCTACTCGCAAGTAGGCTTAAAATGCAGATTTTGCCACCCGCAGATGGGCTTAGAAAAGATGGTTTTGCCACTATCTAGTGGGCTTAAAACAAACAGTTGATGATTTATTCCAATCCAAATAACCCAACCTTCACCCACAGGCATTCAAGCAGTTATATCACATAAGCAATTAGCCTCATGGTAAGCATGCTATTCATGGCAGTCACTCACACGCATGCAAGGATGCTAAGCATAAAGCTGACCGGGTACTCCAAGCCAAAACAAAAACTCATTTGGAATCTATGCATGAATCCTAAATATACAGAAATGCCTAATGCAACACATGCAAGAATGCAAACTATAGCAGGCTCGGCTATTCTAAACATGGCATATGGAATGCTACAACTAACATGTACTCAATTTGGAATTGAAATACAGATGCAGTTAGTATGATGCGCTGAGCCGGTGCATGCAAAACAGATGAATGTGCAAACATGCTGTCATACTGTATGCTAATTAAAATATGCCCTAATCTAACCATCATAAGCGGGTAAATAAAAGGGAAGAAAGACGTGGGGTTGGAAGACATACATCACACCCACGCACACTTATTACAGCATTGCCCTCGCGCAGAGGGTCCGAATAAATAATACAGTCCCAAATAAAAGAATATTACAGTCCAAATAATACAGTCCAAAAAATGTACAAATATACAGAATCCTAATTAATTAACAAATTAACTAAGGGTAAGCTGTAAACTAGCATGCAAGCTAGGGACTGCCTCGACTCCACTCCGGATGATGAATGATGCATGTTCGGGTTGCCTTGTGCGGAAATCCACTGCGATGCCCCAATTAGGCTCTGTTTTGCAATTATTCTTGGAAAGCGCGCCAATCCCCGGAAGACTGCTGATTCTTGATTTGCTGCAACAGAGAGCAGGAGAGGGGCATAGCAATATATTTTCACAGATGTATGCATGCCTCGATCCTCCTGCCACCAATTACGTATCTCGATGCATGATGGCTGAGGAGTCGAATTGTGCAACTCGATATAGAATGAATGCACATAAAAACATAACGAAAACCTAACTCCATCATGGATGATCCGGAATGTCGGTGACTGAGGAATTGAGATACATTCCGTCACTCGGAGTACGAAATGCACCTCGTTTCCCGTGCCCGGGCTAACTCCTACCCCGAACACGATGCAACATGCATGACATGCATGAAATGCGACTAAGATACAATCCTAACATACATAATGCTATGAAAATGAGATGCCTCGAAATGCGTGCACACGGGCACGCAAACCGAGAAAATGACATGAAAATATGATATGGACTCATACCAACATGAGAGAGTCTCAGCCACACTCACATAGGATGCCGGTGAATGAAAATGAAGTGCCTCAAAATGCGTGCACACGGGCACGCATACCGAGGCAATGACATACGCAATGCAAATGACATGAAAAATGTAACATGGACTTATACTAACATGAGAGAGCCTCAGCCACACTCACATAAGAGGCCGATGGATGAAAGTGAAGTGCCTCGAAACGCGTGCACACGGGCACGCAAACCGAGGCAATGGCATACGCAATGCAATGGCATGGAAATGATATGCAAACATGCCAATGGGACTTCAGAAGCAAAATGAGGGGGAAGACAGCCCCGAAATGAGGCGAAAACACACCCGATGCATGGAATCTCTCCCAAAATGCAAATTAGGCGCATAGAATGAACTACAGCTATACAAAGCATGCATAATTGGTACATGTAATGAAAAGACAGAAGCAAGACAGCCCCAAAATAAGCATTTTACTAGTACAAAACATGGCCAAACAGCAAGCAAAGATAGGGCAAAATTAGCATGCGAAAATGGCCCTAAACGTGGGATTAAGAAGCAACTCATAGTTGATGTCCCCAAACAGGTTAGGGCCCTTCAACAAAGTTGAAGAGGGGCCAAAAATATGATGTTTTCCAGAACTGTAAAACCCCCAAAAACAAGCGCAGGTATGGCTGCACTCCTATGCAAGAAAAAGGGCCAAAAGGTGGCCAAAGAGGCAAGTGGTATATGCAAAGCCCAAACTGAAAAATTCCCTTCTACAACATTGAAGAGGGACCAAAAATATGACTATTTTCAGAACTGTAAAATGGCCAAAACAGTATACAAACATGCTAGAAATGCAATGCAAAATGAGGCTCAAAAGTGGCTATAACATGAGGTATGCAAAATATTCCACAAACGGCCAAAGACCCTTAATAAAACATGTAGAATGGGCTAAAATAGGACTATTTCCAGAACTGTAAAATGGCCAAAAACAAAAGCATGGTAGGCTAACAAAACATGCAAGAATGGGGACCAAAAGGGAGATACAACATGAGGTGGCATATGGAGGTCCCAAACCATGGAAGGACCTAAATGAATCATGAAGAATGGACCAAAATGAGACTATTTTCAGAACTACAAAATGGCCAAAAACCAAAGCACAATAGGCTGCCATAGCATGCAAAAATGGGATCAAAAAGGGAGTATAAAGGCAAGTATAATATGGAAGTCCCAAACAGTGTTGAGCCCTTCTTCAATGTTGAAGAGGGACTCAAAATAAGCCTATTATCAGTTTAAAACATGCTCCAAAATAAATCACACACAAGCTAAAAATATCATACAAGAAAATGACATTTTAGAGGGATAATGAAGCAAGTGCAAGATAGAGGGCTCAAACAGGGTTGAGCCCTGAATGAGAAATGAAAATGAGCTAAAAAAAAAAGTACTTTCAGTTTTGGTTGGAGCTGAAATGTACAAGAAAGAGAGGCTAAGAAATATTGCAAGAAATGAGCTAGAAAGTGGGAAAGTGGACTCACCCTTGAAGATCAATGCTTTTGTTGCTTCTTGGACCAAATTTGTTGCCTCTTAGCTGCTGGAATTCCTCCCCTTGCTGTTGGAATGGAGTAGTGGTGGTAGAGCTTGGTGGTGTAGAAGAAATGATGGTTAGGGACTTGGAAGTTTTCAAGGAAATGAGAAAGATGGAGAGGGATTTGTGTATCTATGCTTGAAGACCAAATTTTCTAACCCCTAAATGTGATGCCACCAGCTGGTTATATGGACAAGAAAAGGGGAGTAAAGGAGGGGCAAAAGGTGGGGGAAAATAGGCAAGTTTTCCCCCACAAAATATCCCCCGGATTGGGATATTTTCTGGGGGAAAGAAAAAAATGGGGGAAAAACAAGCCAAGTTTCCCCCCAAAAGTTGTCCCCCCGGATACAGATTTTTGAGGGGAAAAAAGTGCATAGCTGTAATGTACATATTGCAAGGATCATGGCCGGCCACTTTTTGGAGTTGCAGGTGGCCGGCCGGCCACCTCCCATGGCTGGCCGGCCAAGGGTCAAAAGGGTCAAGAAGATTTAATGGCCGGCCACCACAAATTGGTGTCCTTCCAGGTGTCCTCAACACAACTCTGTGGTTCAAAATTGTCAACTATAAAACAGGAGAGAGAATAGGCCATTTTTAGGAAGGGTTCAAAAGGGTCAAATGGAATTACTGGCCGGCCACTAACTTTTGGTGTCCTCCCATGTGTGTACAACACAAATATGGGGGTTAGGTTTGAAGAAAGTGACCCTAGGGTGGTCAACATTGGCTTTGAAGTGAGAAAAACGGGCGTCGGAGGGCGCCGGAGGAATATAACTGGTTGCTGAAACAATTGCTGGCCTCCCACCCTTCTACGGCCTTCCTGGTGATAAAACAGAGGTACCTGCCAAAAATGAACGAAAACCGATGCAAAACGAATGTTCGGGGGCCAAAACACGCAGTTCGGGGTCCCGAAAACTGCCCGTTAAGCACCGAAAGTGGCGTTCGGCCACGAAGTGGGTTTCTCGGACCCCAGTGTCCCTCAAAAGGGAGCAAGTAAGATGTATTCCAAAATTTAGAGCAAACGGAGATGGTTAAGCGGTCCCGAACCGAGGCACACGACCAACGGTCCCGAAAAACTGGAAACCGGGCTCCGAAATGGGAAAAATGGCCTACGGCCACAAAATGTAGCCTACGGCCACTGAGAGATGGTCTACAGGACCTCTCCCTCCCCTCGGGAAAAGAAACAGAGAAAACCGAGTCCAGTTCGCAAACCGAGGCAAGGCACAGAAGAGGGTTCGGTAGTCCGGAGGCAGGGCTCACGGCCGCGACTCTGAGACTTCTGTACGAGCACATTATGCAACGTCACCGAGCGCTCAATCGGTGATGTCTGAGTCATAAGGTCGGTCAAAAATGGGGTGTCTACAGTTGCCCCTCTTTGACAGAACTCGGAAGTCATAAGCGACGGGAGTGAATGTCAAAGCCTAGAGACGACCCATTTTTGACAAGGCCGAAGACTTAGACAAACAAACAGGATAATAAAGATGTGCCCGCAGGCAGGGGCAGAATGCAAAATGACATGCAAGAAGATTTTGAAGATTGGACTTATACACTACGCGAAGCCGGTTTTGAAAGTTGGACTTATACGCTACGCGAAGCCGGTTTGACAATTGGGGATTCATGCAATGCACTGTAATGTAATAACTTGAAATGCAATGTAATAGCTAGGAAATGAAGGTACCTCACAGGGGCATTGGCAATGACTTACCTCATGCTGCTGGGGGTCTCCCGCTTCTTCTCAGTTGAACTGCAGGTACTACTTTTCTTCCTGACCAAGGTCGCAGCTTTCCCTATTCTCCAACGGGGTGACAGACTAGGTCGGTTCAGTATCCAGAATTGAGGTGCATACACGCTATCTCAACCTATGGGGCTTCCATACAGATTTCAAGCCGAGGACACGCCTCTGGGTATTTAAACCAGACTTTAGTCTCGGAGATCCCGAACCTTTGCGTTCTAGGCATGAGTCATTCGAACTCTAGTTTTCACCGTCTCAGTTGGTCTCCTAGGAACTCACCGCGAACACAGACATGTGGCTATACCAGACCACCGGAAGTTGTTCGGGCACGACAAACACCAAAGGAATTGCACCTTTAGAGGATTTAAGGTCTCCTAACCGACCAGGAGTGCGACAGGATAGTGCGAATAAGATCGGATTTAAGGTCTCCGCAGACCGGAGGATTAAAGTCCCGCCCGACCGGAGATTAAGGTCTCCTAGACCGGGGAGTGCACAAGAAGTGCGATGCAGTAGAATGATATCACAAAACAGTGCTAAACAGAATGCCAAAATAGTGCGATGCTAAAGGTGTACAAAACCAGTACGAGCACGGTAATGCACAAAACAGCGATATCAATAAAGGGTGCGCAAGGATTAGGCGATACAAGTGCACTAACAATTACAGTGAGTATGCGCAGAGATAGCGCGAGTGGAATGCAATGCAAATGCAAGTAATGTGCACAAAAATGCGATGCGCAAGAAAGCGAGTGGATTTGAATGCACAACAGTGCGATAATCGCTAAACGCGCGATTAGAAATGCACTAAGCATGTGCGATGATCGAAATGCCACATAACATGCAGTAGAATGTGCGATAACGTCTAAACAGCGCGATTGATTGAATGCACTAAACAGTGCGATGATCGAGGATGCACTAGACAGGCGATACGCTAACCAGCGACAATTGAAATGAAATGCCACAGACAGTGCCGATACGCTAAACAGCGCGATTGATTTGAAATGCACAGACAGTGTCGATGCGCTAAACAGCGCGATGATTGAAATGCACTAACAGTGCGATCGCTAAACAGCGCGATTGATTGAAATGCACTAGACAGTGCGATACGCTAAAAGCGCGATGATGGAAATGCACTAGACAGTGCGATACGCTAAACAGGCGCGATGATTTGAAATCACTAACAGTGCGATACGCTAAACACGCGATTGATTTGAAAATAGCACTAAGAGCAAGTGCTGATGCGCTAAAACAGCGCGATTGATTGAAATGCACTAGACAGTGCGATCGCTAAACACGCGATTTGATTTGAATGCACTAGATCAGTCGATCGCTAAAACAGCGCGATTTGTGAAATGCACAAAATAGTGCGAGTGAGATACAACACAAAAGTGCACAAGACAGTGCTAGTGAGATACAAAGTGAATGCACAAGATAGTGCGAGTGAATGCATGTTCTATGCAAATGAGGGTGCATTTTTATGCAAGTATGGAAGAGTGCATTTTCTATGCAAAAGATACGAGCATTTTCTATGCAAGAAAAGAGCATATTATGCAATATTGAAAGCAAATTCTATGCAGAATCGAAGCAAGCATATTCTATGCATGAATCATAACGAGTGTGGCACGCATGCAACAATAGTGTATATGAAAATGCACATTCTATGTAGTAGAGGAGCACAAATATGTACTCTGGTGCCTCTGATTTACCTCTTAGAGGACTTTGCAACACACTCAGCTCAAAAAGGGCACACCCTGTTCATATTGGCGAGAGATAACATCTGCTGCTGCTGCTTTAATTGCCGTCCTGTCTTGCTGCTTTAATTGCCGTCCTGTCTTGAAGCATGCTTAAGCTTGGAGTAGAGGCACACTCATTCTTCGGGGCACTGGCAAGGCCTGAAGAGGTACATATGGAATGCAATCTCGGAATTTTCTGAAGGTGGAACACACTCAGATGCTTAAAATTTTCCCTATTTTCTTTTGCTTTGCAGTCCGGAACTCATATAGCTTCAGATAGGTCCTTGTTTTTCTGTTCTCGCATGACCTGGGTTGAACCCTGCGGTTTTATGAAAGAACGAATCTTGTTTTGTACAAATGTGGAGAATGGCACAGCACTCTGAGCACAAAAAGATTTATGGAAATTGAGAAATGAGTTCTTAACCAGGTATTGAGCCTACGACTGAATACAGTGAAAAGGACTTAGCAATGGAAAACAAAAGGTAAACAACCTAAACACATCGGGTAACACTCAAAGCGACTCACAACAAGAATCGGGATAGACAAAATAAAACACAAGACTCAAATGTGCACATGGAGCCTGTTTCCCCGGGTAGTGTTTCCCACCCTCTCTCGTTTGTGATCCTCGCATCCCTCGACCCTCAAGCTCTATTTTTCTGAAAAAGCCCTTTTCTCACTTTTTCTCTCATCGCACATCTCTCTATTCTTCATTCTCTCATTTTTTTTTCATCCCTCCCCTGGGTAGTTGATGGATGAACAGCAAATTGTGGGCTCGCGCCCCTAGCGTTCTGCTAGATTCTCTTCTTCTGCTCACAATAGTGGACTTTCTCCCACGGAAAGGTTGCGCTACAACTGGGTGTGTAGCAAATCTGCAGCTAACATCAGTTGATGATGCTTTGCTGGGGAGTTTGGATGTGATAAGATCTGTCCATATGATGGAGTGGAATATCTTGCCCCATTCCGGTTCGTGCTTCGCACTTGGCTTGATACCTCGTTGGTTGGAGGATGTGAGAGCTTTCTGCCCTTTGTTGTTAACTTGAGTTGTGCCCTATTCTGGCAGGTAGAGTGCCCTTCTTGGCAAATATGTTGACAACAGGAGGAAGACAGGAAGCCTGACTCAACTGTGCCCCTAGTTCATTATTTTGACCATTTTTTGTTTTGGTTTTCTACTAAAACAATTTTGACCAACATGAGAGTTAGATTAACACACTTGTTCGATTTTTGATTTGAAATCATGTGAGTCAGGCTATGAGCACTGAAAATTTTCTTTTTTTTGGGTCCGAGAAATGGTCCAGTTTTAAAAAAAATGGAGTACTTTTCAAGAAGATTAGTCAACCTCAGTAAAAATTCTCAAAAACTATTTTTGCAAACGACCACTGCTCAACGAGCACGGAACCTACTCTCGAGATGCACAATCTCGGATTTGGAGGAAAATTGCCCCTTGTTGGAGGGAAGCTGCATGGCAACGGAAAGTTGCCCCTTGTTTGAACGGCACCGCAGCGCATTGAATGGCAACGGAAAGTTGCCCCTTATTTGAATGACACCGCGGTGCATTGAATGGCAACGGAAAGTTGCCCCTTGTCTGAATGGCACCGTAGTGTATTGTAATCAGTCCTCAGAGCGATGATTGCAACCGAATTCCCAGATACAGAAAAGACAAAGATGACTAGAACCATCACATGGACACAGCTGAATTTGGAGTGTTTTATGGCTGGACTTCAGAATGAAGTTGCCTACGTATCCCAAAGATGGGAATCAAGCCTTACGTAGTTCGGGGTTAAGGTACACTCGGGTATTAACCTCTCCTTTTTAGGCTCTAACTTTTGCCAAGGCGCCCGTTGCGGGTTTTCGACCTTGCGAGCTTTGTTCTTCTTTTCTTTTCAATTCTTTTTCTTCTCTTTTTTTTCTGTTCTTTTCTTTTTTTTTTTGTATTTTTTGTTTCTTTTTTTTTGTATTTTTCTCTTGCTCTAACTTTTGCCTGGGTCGCCCTTCTGGGTTTTCGGCCCAGCGAGCCTTTCAAGGGTAAAAGTGTAGCTTTGTCCATGTCAAATGGTTTTGAGATCCTGAAGTCATCTGAATCCAGGAGAATGGCTGCTGTTTTGCTTTGCAGGCTTCTTTTGATGACACCTGATCTTCTTGACCTGACTTTCCTGGCCTCTTGTTCGAGGGCTGCTTTAAATCCGGCCGCACAGGCCTCACATCGTAGTTAACCGTTAAACCTTCTGAATTCAAGTTCAAGGTTTGGAAGCGAAGGGGTTGAGTCTCGAGGCCGAGAGCGATCCTAAGCTGCACAATCTCAAGAGCGATTCCACATAAGTCTTCGCAGGACCGCGCAAAACATTTTGTTTTTGAAAATTTTTAAGAAAGCGACAAATCGCTCGCGCTGAAGATAGTGTGAAGCCAGTCTGGATCAAGCCAGGGTCCTTCTCAGTACTCACGCTGACAAGCATGATTTCATTCATTAAGGGCTTAGCACGCCTCTCTTTCTCTCAATTTGATCAAAGTTTTGCAAATCCCGAGGAATTCCTTCATCTTTGTTTTCACCGTAGTGTTTGAAAAGTTTTGAAAAACTTAGGTCAATGCAATAATTTCAAGGCACAAGAGAGCAGGTGGAATGCACTGCCGTTTCATTCAAACTTTCTAGCACAACTGGCACAAAGCAGAAGCAAGCACAAAGCATGAAAAACCTACTGCTGTCTCATTCAAATCCGTTGGTACAACTGGCTCCAAGGCAGAAACAGACTCACAAGGAAACGAAAAGACAGACGCAAAACAAAATAATGATATCCGAGGTAACACCCCCGGAATCATCCGACTTCTGTACAACAGGACTGACTCGATACAACAAGACAGACCCTACTGACTCAGTAAGAAAAGACTGACTCTGTACAAAATAACAAGACTGACCCAATACCGAAGTCAGACAGTACAAAAACCAGCATTCACAAATGCTCAAAACAGTGCGTGCCATACACCATATCTGAAATAAACTGAACGCCACCCGCAGGTGGTTCATCCCTCGATCACATCACATTATCCCCCAAGTTCACTGATCAAGTGCCGATAGACTTTGCAGGACCTGGTGCGGGGATGACCCCATTGTCAAATAGATCCTGTACTTCATGGCGAAGACGAAAGCAGGCGTTGGTAGTATGGCCAGTTTGTTGATGGTACGCGCGGTACTGGGTAGTGTCATGTGTAGCCGGAAGAGGGTTCGGGAGAGGCCGAGGCTCAAGGGGTTTGAGATGGCCTTGTCCAACAAGGATTTGGAGAGCTTTGGACAAAGGCATATAGAGGGCATGGAAGACCCTCCGACCTCGGGGTTGGTACTTCAAGGCTTGTGGATTTTTATTGGACGCACCAGTAGGGGGATTAGCAGGTGCTGGCCTTGTTTGCTGATCTTTTCCGAGTGCAGGATTATAGCCGAAAGGAACGTTTCTGATACAACGACCCTTCTCCCGGCTTGCCCCTTGATTCAAACTGCCCCCAACTTGAGTGGCGAAAATGTCGTCCATAGTTTTTGCAAAGACTGCGAACACTTGCTCTTTGTTCAGTCCCTCGGCTTTCAAAGCCTCAACAGCCAACAGAAGATGTTCATGGGGATCCATGTCCGTCCCTATCTTGTTTTCACCCCTTCCCCCCACTTGGTCAAGGGATCGGCCTTCTTCAAATGCAGCCCGTCCCAAGATTGGGGAGCTTTTTGTCGTGAAACTCCTGGCATGTGCTGTGGTCGATGATGGAGCCGATGTCCCGGAGGCCAGATCCGTCACGGTTCTTTGAAGATCTTTAATCATTCCCATCAACTCAGAAGTAGTGGGTTCACGGGTTTGAGATGGTTGAGGTTCAGGTGCACCCATCATGCATAAGTCCATACTTTCTGGGATAAACACCTCAGGTTTGGATAGATGGGCTGGGGTGATGTATATGCTAGGGTCATAGGTGGATGGCAGTATGTGGATGAGATTGAGGTAGGCAGGAGATGTTTGGTCATTGGGGTCTGAAGGTGGAGCTATCGTCCGGTTGTCGATGAGATTTTGGACCTCATGACGAAGGCGGTAGCAACGGTCGGTGCCATGACCACGCTGCTGATGGTACATACAGTACTTGGCGGGGTTATGTCTGGCGGGGAGTGGGTCGGGAAGAGGTTGAGGGTCAAGGGGTTTGAGATGCCCTTTTTCCATCAAGGCTTTTAGTGTGCTAGTCAGGCTCATATAGAGGGGGGTGAAAGTTCTACCCTGAGCTCGGGCTGGGCCAGCTGTTTGTAGGCTTGGTTTGGCAAAAGGGTCGGCTGTGGCGACTGTATTGATTTCGGCGGGTTTGGGAATAGCGCTACTACCAGCGTTGGTAGTCCCTGAAATCACCTTCCTTGTCAGTTCCCTTGTCCTGGGAATGATCCCGCTGTTGAACGCATTCTCGACTTGAACCCCCAGTTCATGCAAACTTTTGAAAGTGAATAGTGGAGCGACTATCAACTTTTGCAACATATCATGCTCGAGGTTTCGGACCATCATCTGCACTTGATCCTTCTCAGAAGGGCGACGATCTGTCATTTGCGCTGCTTTTGCTCTCCACCTTGCAATGAATTCCACAAAAGGCTCTGTTGGGTTCTGGCGGGTTGCTTCAAGCTCTTGGATGGTCATTTCAACTTGGGTATTGTAGGAATACTGATCGACAAAGGCCTCAGCCAGTTCTTCCCAGTTTTGCTTCACTGTATCCTCCAATTTGGCATACCAAGTGGCTGCCACACCCGACAAGGTTCTTCCATACAGAGAGAGTTTTTGTGGCTTAGTCAGACCTATCGGCTTTAGGACATCTAAGAAAAGTCGGATATGTACCATTGGATCTCCAGACCCGTCGAAACGGTCGATATATGGCATTTTGAATCCGTCTGGGAGCCGAATGGCAGTCTCGGTGCGCCCATCCTCAATGCTAGGAATGGAGTTAAGGCCCTGTGCCCTTTTGAATTGCTTCTCAAGATTTGCAATTTTCACTGCAGTCGGATTGAACTCATCAACATGAAAGGGTTGAGTTTTCTCATCAGGCTGTACCAGGGGTCTGAGCACCTGAGCTTGAGCCAACCCTTCTCGAGGATTCAGACACTGCAAGTCTTCAACTGGTAGAATTGGGTCAAAGTTTGGCTGGGGTCCCAAAGCTGGATGTGAGGCAGATGCCCCAGATGGGCGCTGCGTTTCAATACTGGTCTCAGCCTGCATGGCAGTTCCCCGATTTAGCGCTGTTGTCACGGCCGCAAATTCTTCCGAACCCTGGGCCATCACGGTCTGTTGAGTCTGAACAAAGGTGATGTGACTGGCGACGGACGGATTAGATGAACAGATGAGCCCTGACCGGCTTTTCTTTACCTTGCCTCAGCGAAAGAACACTGGTTGCCCTTGAACTGAATCTCTGACCTGGCAAAGTCTATCAGCGCAAGTCCAATGTACCCGGGGGATATCGAAGCCTTCTGAAGCTATGGTTCCAAGACTACCTAGCAAAAGAGAAAACAGACAGCACCTCAGCCTGATTTCACGATAACCCATATGAGCAAAGCTGAGTGAGTGTACTCTCTACTGAATTCTACCCCAAAATTCTGCTCCAAATCTGAGTCTGATAACTACAGGTAAAGCTGACTCCCAAATACTGATAGTAATGCCCGCAGGCATGATGCCCAAATTCGCAAACTGGTGCCCGCAGACCTGATGCCCAAACTCATACACTGATACATGCATTTCTGTAGAGACGCACTCTAAAGCACATAACAGATAAGTGAGAGCCAAAACACCCCTATGTTGGGGTAGGGTTTCCCTGTCCTATTTTGTTAGGAACTAGGGTTTCACTACGCACGCAGCGGTTTCAAACAACCTATAAATGGGTAAGCAACCTGTCCTAGTTTGGATTGGTCACTGTGGATTCGAATATGCACTAGGTCGAATGGTCAAAGAGGGTGCCCCGGTAAAACCGGGGTTTGTGTTCCCATACTGGCAGAGCCCACAACCGGTCAGCCTTATGGTCATGCCTTGACAAGACAAGCCTCCGGCAAACCGTTCAGGAATAGCAGATAGCAAACACGGTGTCCTAGGCGCACCAATACAAATGCAATGCAAAGAAACACATAAGTGTAGTCAAAAACAGATATCATAAGTTCGAGTCAAGTTCTCTAAGTCCCCAGCAGAGTCGCCAGAAACTGTAACAAGCCCGCGGGGGACCTCGCTACAGCTCGGACTCGACTTTCGTAGAGGTGGAATGTACTGCCGTTTCATTCAAATCCCGGCACAACTAGCACACGGCAGAAACAAACACAA
>NW_021025799.1:1434363-1470671 GCF_004153795.1 Camellia sinensis | reverse complement strand
CTTTCTTTTTGTCTGTAACCTTTTACTACAAGTCTTACTTTATACTTGTCAATTGAACCATTTGCTTTCATTTTTCTCTTGAATATCCATTTATATCCAAGAGGTTTAGATCCGGATAGAAGATCCACCAATTCCCAAGTATGATTTTGCATGCAATGGCATGGAAAATGATATGCAAACATGTTAATGGATTTTCAGCAATGAAATGTGGGGGAAAACAGCCCCGAAATGAGGCGAAAACACACCCGATGCATGGAATCTCTCCCGAAATGCAAATTAGGCGCATAGAATGAACTACAGCTATACAAAGCATGCATAATTGGTACATGGAATGAAAAGACAGAAGCAAGACAGCCCCAAAATAAGCATTTTACTAGTACAAAACATGGCCAAACAGCAAGCAAAGATAGGGCAAAATTAGCATGCGAAAATGGCCCTAAACGTGGGATTAAGAAGCAACTCATAGCTGATGTCCCCAAACAGGTTAGGGCCCTTCAACAAAGTTGAAGAGGGGCCAAAAATATGATGTTTTCCAGAACTGTAAAACCCCCAAAAACAAACGCAGGTATGGCTGCACTCCTATGCAAGAAAAAGGGCCAAAAGGTGGCCAAACAGGCAAGTGGTATATGCAAAGCCCAAACTGAAAAATTCCCTTCTACAACATTGAAGAGGGACAAAAAATATGACTATTTTCAGAACTGTAAAATGGCTAAAACAGTATACAAACATGCTAGAAATGCAATGCAAAATGAGGCTCAAAAGTGGCTATAACATGAGGTATGCAAAATATTCCACAAATGGCCAAAGACCCTTAATAAAACATGTAGAATGGGCTAAAATAGGACTATTTCCAGAACTGTAAAATGGCCAAAAACAAAAGCATGGTAGGCTAACAAAACATGCAAGAATGGGGACCAAAAGGGAGATACAACATGAGGTGGCATATGGAGGTCCCAAACCATAGAAGGACCTAAATGAAACATGAAGAATGGACCAAAATGAGACTATTTTAAGAACTATAAAATGGCCAAAAACCAAAGCACAATAGGCTGCCATAGCATGCAAAAATGGGATAAAAAAGGGAGTATAAAGGCAAGTATAATATGGAAGTCCCAAACAGTGTTGAGCCCTTCTTAAAGGTTGAAGAGGGGCTCAAAATAAGCCTATTATCAATTTACAACATGCTCCAAAATAAATCACACACAAGCTAAAAATATCATGCAAGAAAATGACATTTTAGAGGGATAATGAAGCAAGTGCAAGATAGAGGGCTCAAACAGGGTTGAGCCCTTAATGAGAAATGAAAATGAGCTAAAAAAAAAGTACTTTCAGTTTTGGTCGGAGCTCAAATGTACAAGAAAGAGAGGCTAAGAAATATTGCAAGAAATGAGCTAGAAAGTGGGAAAGTGGACTCACCCTTGAAGATCAATGCTTTTGTTGCTTCTTGGACCAAATTTGTTGCCTCTTAGCTGCTGGAATTCCTCCCCTTGCTACTGGAATGGATTAGTGGTGGTAGAGCTTGGTGGTGTAGAAGAAATGATGGTTAGGGACTTGGAAGTTTTCAAGGAAATGAGAAAGATGGAGAGGGATTTGTGTATCTATGCTTCAAGACCAAATTTTCTAACCCCTAAATGTGATGCCACCAGCTGGTTATATGGACAAGAAAAGGGGAGTAAAGGAGGGGCAAAAGGTGGGGGAAAATAGGCAAGCTTTCCCCCACAAAATATCCCCCGGATTGGGATATTTTCTGGGGGAAACAGCTGCACAGCTGTAAAGTTCCTGGCACAAGGAAAATGGCCGGCTGGTTTTTGGGCTTGAAAGTGGCCGGCCGGCCACCCCCCCTAGCCGGCCAGCTAGGGGTCAAAAGGGTCAACTTGAAATAGTGGCCGGCCACCACATATTGGTGGCCTCCCAGGTCTCCTCTTCACAACCCTGTGGTTCGAATTTGGAAATTCTAAAACAGGAGAGAGAACAAGCCAATTTTAGGAGGGGTTCAAAAGGGTCAAATGGAATTAATGGTCGGCCATAAACTTTTAGGGTCCTCCCATGTGTGTACAACACAAATATGTGGTTCAAAGTTCAAGAAAGTGGCCCAAGGGTCTTCAACATTGGCTCGGAAGGAGGGGTTCAAAAGGGTCAAGAAGCATTAGTGGCCGGCCATGAACTTTTAGGGTCCTCCCATGTGTGTACATCACAAATATGTGGTTTGGGTTTGAAGAAAATGGCTCCAAGGTGTTCAACATTGGCCCGGAAGTGCGAAAAACGGGTGTCGGAGGGCGAAAATGGAATATAACTGGTTGCCAAGATAATTGTTGGCCTCCCACCCTCCAGTGACCTCCCTGGTGATAAAACAGAGGTACCTGCCAAAAATGAACGAAAACCGATGCAAAACGAATGTTCGGGGGCCAAAACACGCAGTTCGGGGTCCCGCAAACTGCCCGTTAAGCACCGAAAGTGGTGTTCGGCCACGAAGTGGGTTTCTTGGACCCCAGTGTCCCTCAAAAGGGAGCAAATAAGATGTATGCCAAAATTTACAGCAAACGGAGATGGTTAAGCGGTCCCGAACCCAGGCACACGGCCAACGGTCCCGAAAAACTGGAAACCGGTCTCCGAAATGGGAAAAATGGCCTACGGCCACAAAATGTAGCCTACGGCCACTGAGAGATGGTCTACAGGACCTCTCCCTCCCCTCGGGAAAAGAAACAGAGAAAACCGAGTCCGGTTCGCAAACCGAGGCAAGGCACAGAAGAGGGTTCGGAAGTCCGGAGGCAGGGCTCACGGCCGCGACCCTGAGACTTCTGAACGAGCACATTATGCAACCTCACCGAGCGCTCAATCGGTGATGTCTGAGTCTTAAGGTCGGTCAAAAATGGGGTGTCTACAGTCATATTTGTCGGTGTAGGCCAATTCACAATTGCCTCTATTTTCTGTGGGTCCATTGAAATTCCTTCCTTGTTGATCACATGCCCTAAGAAAACAACTTCATCTAACCAAAACTCACATTTCTTTAGTTTAGCAAATAATTTCCTTTCCCGAAGTATTTGTAGGACAGTTCTCAAATGATGTTCATGTTCAAGTCTATCTTTGGAATATATCAAAATGTCATCAATAAAAACCACAACAAATTCGTCAAGGAAGGATTTAAAAATTCGGTTCATTAAGTCCATAAATGCTACTGGAGCATTAGTCACTCCAAATGGCATAACAAGAAACTCAAAATGTCCATACCATGTTTTGAATGTGGTTTTCTCAACATCTTCTGCCTTTACATTCAATTGATGATACCCGGATCTCAAATCAATCTTGGAAAACACTTGTGATCCCTGCAACTAGTCAAATAAGTCATCAATACGGTGTAGGGGATATTTGTTCTTTATTGTTACCTTGTTCAATTCTCGGTAGTCGATGCACAAATGTAAAGTTCCATCATTATTTTTCACAAACGGCACTGGTGCACCCCATGGCGAAGTGCTAGGTCGAATAAACCCCTTATTAAGCAGGTCTTGCAATTGTTCTTTCAATTCTTTCATTTCAGCAGTAGCCATTCTGTAGGGAGTTTTAGAAATAGGCTGGGTGCCTGGCATAGTTTCAATAGTAAACTCTATTTCCCTATCTATTAATTCCCCTGGTAATTCATTTGGAAACACATCTGGAAATTCTCTAACAATAGGGATATCATTCAATTCAACATTCACAGACTGTTCAGACAACACAGCACAAATAACCCTGACACCCTTTCCTAATTAGTTTACATGCTTTCATTGCAGATATCAAATAAGGTGGAGGCACTACCTCATTACCCACAACCACAATCTCTTTTATGTTCTGGTGATTTAAACACAACCCATTTTGTCACACAATCAATGGTGACACAATATTTGGTCAACCAATCCATGCCCAAAATTACATCAAAATGCCTAAAGTTCAAGGGCAACAAATCCACATATAGGATAGCATCCTCAACATGCAAATTAGAAAATCGGTATATAGATTCACACAATACAGATTCCCCAGATGGAGCAGACACACATAGCAGATATGGCAGTAATTCTAAGGGTCTATTCAGTCTAGATGCAAATGCATATGTCACAAAAGAATGTGTGGATCCAGAGTAAATTAACACAAAATCATCCTGATTACATATAGAAATAGTACCTGAGACAACTGCGTTGGCATTCCGTGTATCACCCGAAACAAGCGCAAAAACTCTTCCTTGTCTAACGGTATCCCCGGTGGTAATAGATTTCAAAGTATTTCCCGGCTTTGGGATCGATGCAGTGGAACTAGGTGCTATCTTTCCACCATTCTGGTTACAATCTTGGGCCATATGTCCTTGTTTCCCACACTTGAAACAAGCTCCTGACACATGGTAACAAACTCCACGGTGCCTTTTGCTACAAATATTACACATGGGAGATGTGTCTTGGGAAGAATTCGAAGTATTCGAGGAGCCCGTATTCTGTTTTTTCAAAAGTTTCTTCTTCGGAAAGAAGCCTTGCCTTTTGTTGCCGTTCTATTCAGTTGTTGCCTTAGTCTGTCTAGCTATGTTAGCTTATGATATGATGGCCCTGTCTAGCACCCCAATGTAAGTCTCCAGCTTCAAAACATTCACTCTTTCTAAAATGTCACTTTGGAGCCCACCTTCACAGTGTCTCGCCTTCTTATAGTCAGTATCAATTACATGTGGTGCAAACCTGGCCAATTCAGTGAATTTGGCCTCATACTCGGCTACAGTCATACTGTCTTGCCTTAGTTCCATGAATTCTGCTACTTTCCTGTCCCGAACACACTGCGGGAAGTACTTGTCATGGAAAATTTCTAGAAATTTTGCCCAATCAGCATCTTTGTAATTCCGCGCATTAACATCCACCATCTTCTTGCTTCGTCTTCTAGCATAAAGGTGGCCAGAAGCACTCTCTGTGTCTCCGAACACGAGAACACTTCAAACAGTTTTTCGATGCCTAGGACCCAAGCTTCAGCTTTCAAAGGATCTAATCCACCATGGAATTGTGGTGGTTTTATTTTCTTGAACTCTTTGGTGAGAGCTATGATTCGGTCATCATTCTGATTATCTGGCACAGGAGGTGCTGGAGGTGGAGGTGGAGGATGTGGCTGCTGCCACTGTTGTTGCCATTCCTGTTGTTGCCTCAATGTCTCTGCCATTTCCTGAATTAGTCTTTCCATTCCATCCAGTCTGGCAGTAGAAGATTCCTCTATCACATCACCTCTTGTTCTCACCATCTGATTGAACTTGCATTATACTTTATACAATAGATACACAGGTATGCATATCCTAAGGAGCATACATAATCGAATAATTTGAAATGCGAGCAGCTCACAAACTCATAACACATAGTTGTTCACATTTAACAGTTAAGCGTATTCTTGATGCTTTTAGATTCATACATATCACATGAATACATCTTAGATCTTTTCTAGACGCTTATTGCTCTTTTGGACAAGTGTGTGAGTTATTAACTCGTGCTCTGATACCACTCTGTCATGACCCGAACCCGCCTCCATGGGTTAAGGACGTAACCGACCAGTAATCATGAGACTACCTACGGCCTCAAAACAAACCAAACGTATTTTAATAGAGTTAATGGGGGGCCAAACGGAAGCAATTTAAAAACTTTGTCCATAGAGCTGTGCTTGCATGGCACACCAAAACAAACCATACATATATACATTAATAACTCACAACAGAAATACAGTACCATAAAGCTCTGTACAAACAAGATCATCCAAAACTAAGTCAACCTGTGAAAACTATATACAGACATATACAAAGACTTCGCCAACATGACAATATAGAACAAAATGACAAAAAGGCGAAGTCGAGTCTCATGCGTGAGACACATGGGTTGGCTCTCCAAAGCCCAGTTGTTCTATATAGACTTCACTGGGGCTGGGTCTGGACCTCTCTTGGCTCACCAACAAACACATGAATGAGCGTGAGTGAAAACCCAGTGAATAATATCGAATAAAGCAAATACATTGGAACATTATACATCAGACGACCTTGGGCCCATTTCATTCATGTCAAATTGGCCTTTGCCCTTTTCAAACTCAAACTGGCCCTTAGGCCTTTCAAACTTTCCAATCAAACTGGCCTTTAGGCCTTCCGAACTTTCATATGAAACTGGCCTTTAGGCCTTCCGAACTTTCATATGAAACTGGCCTTTAGGCCTTCCAAACTTTCATATGAAACTGGCCTTTAGGCCTTTCAAACTTCCATATCAAACTGGCCTTTAGGCCTTCCAAACTTTCATATCAAACTCGCCTTTAGGCCTTCCAAACTTTCATATCAAACTGGCCTTTAGGCCTTTCAAACTTCCATGTCAAACTGGCTTTTAGGCCTTTCAAACTTCCATATCAAACTTAATCCACCATTCAAATTAATGAACTTTACAAAACTTACATAGAAGTAAGCAATTGGACAATAATATATTTCAAATATTACTCACAGTGATCGGTCGGTTGGTTTGCCCTGGAGCTCGACCCTACACATTTCATGAACACAAAAGGGGCACAAACAATTCAATCCGTTCCTTAATTCACATATTCCTCTTTAGGCTTCATTCTTATCTCTTTAACTCATTTACAATGCTCAATGCATGCCTAAGAGTGCTTAGAAGTGAAAGGGAACGGAAAACAGAACACAAAATGCATTTTCAAAATTTCAGAAAACAGGGTCCCCGCTCGAGCGTGGACTTCCTCGCTCGAGCGGACCCATAAGGCCTGCAAAAGTGCTGGATATGTCAAAATTATGCTCGAGTGTGCATTCTGGCGCTCGAGCGGAAGCCATGTCTGCAAAATATGCTGGGAGCACGAATTCCACGCTCGAGCGGCGGTTCCCCCGCTCGAGCGGACATCAAATTTTCTAGAAAATCCAGAACATGTTCTTGAACTTCAACTTCACATTCAAAGGCCCCAAACACATTATTTCAGCTCAAACTTCACATATTCATGTACTAACATGGTACAAACACTAAATTACAACATAATGGAGCTCAATTTCACAAAATAATCACATGCATGGCTTAAATTACACCAAACGCATTTTCATCATAACACATTCATGTATTCAAAGCTCCTATCCTCATAAATTGTACATGCATGTGATGTATTACTCTCATTCTCAACTTAGATGATACAAATGGTGATCATAACATGAGCTTTAACCAAAACTCTACATGAATCATGTATTTCGAGCTCAAACATGCAAATTTAAAACAATTTCTTACATGCATGCACATATTGGCCCTTAATTCAACAAAACCAATTCAATTACATCATGCTTAATCAAATTCATGTTCTTGACCATTATTCCAATTTGAATTCACAAAATTACAACTTAATATTCATGAATCCACTTACCTAGAGGCTCAATTCTTCACAATATGGTCAAATCTTGAATTGGTCTTCAAATTATCAAGCTTGAAAATCAAACTTACAATCTCCTACTCTCTCTCTCTCTCTAGCCGGCCTCTTCCTTTCTCCTTAGAGATTATAATCAGCCAAAATGAGGCTAAGGGGAGAAATTAAGTGTATAAAGGCCCCAAATCAACACATTATTTTATTATAAAACAATTGGGCACTTGATTCATTAATTTAATCTAATTAATTTGATCCAAATCAATTTCCAATTAAATTTCACAGTAGGCTCTAAAAATTACGCTAATCACAATGGCGTAATCAATTTTGGTTTCGGTGGCCGATAGGGCCCTCGATTTAATGCCCAAAGCAGATAATCAAACAGATATTCCTACGATGAACAGATAGAAATTCAAAATCACATATTTTCACATAATGGCGCACAAAATCATGTTAAACACATAACCATACACATATTAAGGACCAATTAACATATTGCGAAATAGGGATATCATAATTCCGGTAGAGTCGATCCTACTCCAGACCTCTAAAGCACCGGTTTACCAAATAGAGGTGCTGTTTGAGTTCGAGGTTGACCCTACTGCACTAAAAGTCAGCAAGCTTGAGAAGCTTTTTAAACGGGCGCAGGGTGTGAACTCGATCCCTAATATAGAGGGTGGCTGTACTGATTCGGCAGTGACTTTGCCAGACAGGTTCAAAATGCCACATATAGACTGGTTTGATGGTTCCAGGGGTTCTATGGTCCATCTACGGATATTCTCGGACATCTTACGATCCATGGGTCTCACCAGGCTACAAAAGTTGTCACTCTTCGACCGGACCCTGTCGGGTATAACAGCCATCTGGTACGCCAAACTTGAAGACTCTGTGGAGAGAAACTAGGAGGAAATGGCCGAGGCCTTCATAGCACACTACTCCTATAATACTCAGATCGAGGTCACGACTCGTGATCTCAAAGTAACTCGCCAGCAGGCAAAGGAGGGTTTCTCTAATTTTGTCACCTAGTGGAGGGCCAAGGCCTCCATGATGACCACCTGGCCGGCTGGAAAGGACCAAATCAGAATGGTGGTCTGTAATCTGTAACCAAGGCTGTTACAGAAGATGATAGTCATACCTTTATCTACTTTTGATGACCTCTATAAAATAGGGGTGCAGATAGAGGATGCAATGAAGTAGGGTTTGATAGACCACGAGAAAGAGCAGCCGAAGAGGTCTTTCACACACAGTTCTAATGCGACCACGAGTGGTAGTGTAGCTGCAAGGCCTTCTAATGTGGGTATGGTTACCACCAGATCGAAAACTGCCAACCCCTTTGCTTGAACATCCGATACAACCTAACAAACTGTGAAGCACCAACCTCGAGGCCGAAGGGTCTTCACCCCTCTATACATGTCCTTATCTAAAGCTTTAGGGGTCCTGATCAAAAAGGGGCACCTGAAGCCACTAGAGACTCGCCCTCTACCCGATCCTCTTCCCCCGAAACACAACCCAGCCAAATACTGCGCTTTCCACCAACATCATGGTCATGACACCGACCTATGCTTCAGATTGTGTCGTGAGATTCAGGATCTCATTGACAATAAGGTGATAGCACCTCCTTAAAAGCCTAACGTCACTACAAATCCCCTCCCACCACATAACCAGGTCCCTTCACCTCGGCAAGTAAACCTCCTTTATACACTGGTCATCCCTTACGACCCTAGTATATACATCACCCCTGTCCACCTACCCAAGTCGGCGTTGTTCATCCCAGAAAGCACAGACTTGTGCATGATGAACGCGTCCACATCCCAACCCAAACTTGTGGTGGTGACAATGGAAGAGGAAGGCAGGGTAGCCTTGGTGGAGAATGAGAATGTCAGTTTAGTGCCTGAGGGATCCATAGACTTAGCTGAGGAGGAACACAACCCATGCCGCTACATTGTGCCAACCAGTCAGACCAGACCAGAGATGGAGTTAACAACAAGAATGGAGGTTAGTGTAGTCCGGGAGGATGGCCCAAGCTAGGGATTGGATGACTTAGCCGACCTCGAGGAGGACATCAACAATCTGCAGTTCTATGATGAGCAAGATCTGGGAAATGTACAGATTGATTGGTTTGATTTAAACAGTTTAGCAGACAACTCGGGATGGCTTAGTGATGAACCTGATGTGGATAAGAGACTTCAACCAAACCTGGAACAGCTAGAAGCAGAAACTGTGACAAGGCCGGAATGGTCGATTACAAGGAAAAGTTGTCGGAGAGCACTGGTACTAAGAATTTTGCTTAGGAATTGAGTAGTGTTAGTACAGCTGATACGGAGCAAGAGGCCGCACTGAAGCAGTTCAAACATGAAAGGGATGAGAATAGTCGGAAAGCTGGAAAAGACGAAGGCCCTGCAGGAAATGACTGTGATGTGGATGTGGGAATACTTACAACGAAACCAGATAGTTGTTTGTCGATTGCCAAAGGAATATGGTGGGAAGATGATGATCTCTATCTTGCCCACACTGATGAAGATTAGGGACAAAATTTGCCAGACAATACTTGGTATTCTGAGGAAGTCGATCACATGACTAGGAGCGGGCGGTACTTCAAGCCCCTACACATAGACCAACCCGAAGCATCTGGAAAGGATAAGGAAGCTGAAAAACAGAGGGAGAAACTGTTAGAAGAAGAAGCTGTATTGAAGCAGTTGAAGAAGATCCAAGCGAACAGGTCTATCTGGGGGTTGCTCATGGCTTCGCGCGTGTACCGGCAAACTGTATTGTCTGTAATGGATAAGGCAAAGCTATCAATTGATAGAACTCCAGAACAACTGGTGGGTCTTGTCTTCCCGGGAGGTGCTTCGCCATCTTTGACCTTCTCAGATAAGAAATTGCCGTCCGAGGGCTTTGATCATAACAAACCGCTATATATCTCAGTTGAATGCAGAGAGAAGTGGGTACCGATTGTATTGGTTGACATTGGGTCTGCAATTAATGTTTGTCCATCGCACACGGCCTATGCTATTGGCTTGAAGGTAGCAAACTTTGTACCAATGGCCCAGGTGATTTGGGCTTACGACAACACAAGTAGAGAGGTGATGGGAATAGTTCAAATTAGAACACAGGTTGGGCTGGCCCAATAGGATATTGAACTTCACATCCTGAATGTTCTGGCTACCTTCAACTTGTTACTTAGGTGACCCTAGCTGCACCAAAAAAAAGCTGTTTCTTCTACCTTGCATCAGATACTGAAGTACCCTCTTGAAAAAGGGGTAGCCATTGTTTTTGGGAATTCTTCCATACATCCTTTATCGGAGGTCACTACGCTAGTACTGGAGATTGTGCACGGTGACGAGGATGTATTCTTGTCTGGTTTTACGTTGGCTAAGGCCCGAGTGGCGCAAAATATCTTAGTTACTGATGAGGGATTGCACGTTAGTGCTCAATTAGTCTACCTCATGAACAAGCTACAGCATATGCCCGGGATGGGATTAGGAAAGAGCGGTCGGAAGGGCATTACTGCATTGGCCGAAGTGCCACATAACCCTCATGCCTTTGTCTTGGGCTACACTCCTACCAAAGAGGACTGGGTGAGAAAAGGGAAGGAAATGGCAGGAAGAGCCAAAGCAAAGCAAAGTGGGAAGCATTATGAGCTTGCACATAGACCAATTCAGGGACTCTAAATGGCCGCTTTGTCTGGGAGGGGGAGGACTTCCCATTTTGCGGCTTTCCTAAGCCAGGGTTGAACTCTAAGAAGCGGCATTTGCTCGGCTTTGAGATTTTCTTCGACCTACAGCTGCAAGAGGATGAAGCCACAGAGGAACAGACTGACCTACCTGCTGAGGTAGAATAGAGTACAGAGGATGAGTCCAACGGCAGTGAACTTCAGATAGGAGTAGCACTAGCCTGTCTCCTTTTGGATCCTTAGATCAAATCGGAGAGCTTGGGAGATGGCTTCACCGTTTCCATGATCGGAGATCAGTCAGGTGTGGACCCTTCCGGTGGTATTCTAGATGCATCTATCGCACCGTCCCTCACGTGGCAGCTGGAGGAGGGCTTTTTGTCCAGCAATTCTGAATCAGGTAGTGAGTCAGAATTTGATTCCACAGAGTCTGTGGAGTCAGAATTAGATTTCAGTTCTTCTGAGTCAGAGTCCGGTATTCCTGGGGTTGATAACCCGGATGCCGTTGTTTTGTCCGGGTCGTCTTTTTCCGTTTCTTTTGAGTCAGTTATAGCTGAGGAATTGGATGAGCTGGAAGCTTTGAATGAGAATGGTACCACTGCTGTTTCTGGGTACTTTTTTGTGCCACTTTGATCATGACTTTCAAAATTTTGATAAAAACGATGAGGAAAGAATTTCTCTGGTTTTGAAACATTTGATTGATTGAGAGGAGGAGAGGTTTGTAAAACCCCTTGTTGATGAAATCACTCCAATTAATGTGGGTACTAAAAAGGATCCACGTTTGGTCCAGATCGGGTCCACGTTGTCTTCGGAGGAAAGCGAGCGCTTAGTCGCTTTAGTAAAAGATTTCAAAGATGTTTTCGCGTGGTCGTACGAAGACATGCATGGAACCGATCCTGAGATTGTACAGCACCGGATCCCTCTTGACCCCGAGGCCCGACCCGTCAAGCAAAAGCTTTGGAAAATACGCCAGGATTGGGCTTTGAAAATCAAGGAAGAGGTCACTAAGCAGATAGATGTAGGGTTTTTGCTAGTATCTGAGTATCCTACTTTGTTGGCCAACATTGTTTCGGTGCCGAAGAAAGATGGCAGAATTCAGGTGTGTGTGGATTTTAGAGATTTGAACAAAGCCAGTCCGAATGACGACTTTCTTCTACTACACATCAACGAATTAGTGGACTTCACCGCAGGCCATGTGTTGCTTTCCTTTATGGATGGGTTTTTCAGGTAGAACCAAATTTTGATGGCACCCGAGGATAGGGAGAAGACTGCCTTCACCATGCTGTGGGGAACCTACTGCTACAGGGTGATGCCGTTCGGTCTGAAAAATGCTAGGGCTACTTATCAATGGGCTGCAACCACTATCTTGCATGATATGGTCCACAAAGAGGTTGAGGTGTACATGGACAACATGATTGTTAAGTCCAAGGAAAGAGAGGGCCATTACACTACCATGAGGAAATTCTTCCAACGGATCAGAGAATATCGGTTAAGGCTGAACCCACAGAAATGCATTTATGGTGTCATAGCAGGGAAAATGCTGGCTTTCTTGATCACACAGAGGGGCATCGAGGTTGATCCTTCCAAAATCAATGACATCCTAGAAATGCCACCACCAAGGACTCAAAAGAAGGTGCGAGGCTTTCTGGGTAAAGTACAATTCATAAGACGATTTATTGCAAAATTAACCTTGACTTGTGAACCACTATTTGATCTCCTGAAGAAAGGAAAGAAATTCCAATGGGATAACCGATGTCAGTATGCTTTTGAGTAGATCAAGCAGTACCTCCAAAACCCATCTGTCAATAACCGACATGACTATAGGCTGCATGTTTACGTAGAAATCTGAGGATAGAGTGGAGAAAGCCATCTATTACCTGAGCAAGAAGATGCTGGAATATGAAACTCGTTACACCCTGCTCGAGAAGGCTTGCTTGGCCTTGGTATGGGCTACCAGGAAGTTGAGGCACTATCTGTTAACTCGCTCTGTAATTTTAGTTTCGAGATTAGATCCCATCAAATATATCTTCGAGAAACCAGCGCTTATGGGTAGGCTAGCCTGTTGGTTGCTTTTTCTCTCTGAATTCGATTTGAAATATGTGACTCGCAAGTCTGTCAAGGGGAGAGCGGTAGCTGAGTTCCTGGCAGATCACCCAATTGAGGGAGGCGAAACAGTAGAGTATTGGTCCTAGATGAAGCTATTCTGCAGGTCGAGGAAGAGATTTGGACCATGTACTTTGATGGAGCGTCTAACCAGTACGGTTATGGGATAGGGGTGTTGCTGATAGCACCCAACAATTCCCATATACGTTTAGCCTTGAAACTCCAGCTTAAGGTATCTAACAATGAAGCAGAATATGAGGCATGTATCACTTGACTGGAAGCTGCCCTGGAACTAGGGGCAAAACAGCTGGACGTCATTGGGGACTCGAACCTGGTTGTGTCTCAAGTAAAATGAGACTAGAAGGTTAAGAAAGAAAGGATGAAAATCTATCACCAAACCTTAGATGTTCTGATTCCTAGGTTTGAGAAGCTAACCTTCACGCATCTGTTAAGAGAGAACAACATGTTCAATGATGCTTTATCAACTTTATCTTCCATGATAGACATCCCTTTGGGAGTCCGGATACGTCCAATCATTATTTAACAGAGGTATGTGCCGGCCTATGAGTTGATTGCCGCAATAGATGAAGTACAAGATTAGAACCCCTGGTATCATGATATCTGGAACATCTTAGAAAATGGGGCTTATCCATTAGGGGCAAATGCCAAAGATAAGAGGGCAATACGGCGAATGACTACTCAGTTTATGATCTGTGGGGGTAAATTGTATGAATGAGGCCAACTGGGAATGCACAAGCTGTGTGTTGATGTAGAAGAGTCGAAGTGCCTAATGGAGGCCATCCACGGAGGGGAGTGCGGATCGCACATGAATGGAGTAATGCTAGCCCGGAAGATTCTCAGGCAGGGCTATTACTCGTCAACCATGGAGGAGGATTGTATTGGTTTTGTTCGACGATGTCGCAAATGCCAAATTCATGCAAATCGCATGAATATCCCGCCGTTGAAGCTGTACAACATGACTTCACCATGGCATTTTTCAGTCTGGGGAATTGATGTTATTGGGGCAGTTACGTCGAAAGGCTCGAATGGGCAAGAGTACATCCTGGTGGCAATTGACTACTTTACAAAGTGGGTGGAAGCCCAATCCTATGCAGTGCTGAAAGCAACGCATGTAGCCAAATTATGGGGTCCCGAATGAGATCATTTCAGACAGTGACTCCCATTTCAAGATAGAAGTGATTGACTTGTTGGAGAAATACAACGTAGCTTTTCATAAGTCATCCATATAATGGCCACAAACCAACGGAGTTGTTGAGGCCACCAACAAGAACATCAAGCACATTCTACAAAAGATGGTGGAGACTTACAGGGACTGGCCAGACAAATTGCCATTTGCTCTCTAGGGCTATAGAAAATCAATTCGGACATCTACTGGGGCAACTCCGTATTCTCTGGTTTATGGGATGGAAGTTGTTCTGCCGATTGAAGTTGAGGTTCCGTCACTGTGGGTTATGGCTGAGTGCCAGATAGCAGAAGCGGATTGGCAACAGAGTAGGTTCGAGGAACTAATGTTGTTCGACGAGAGGAGTCTGAAAGCACTGTACCACGTCCAAGGTTATCAATGCAGGATTGCCAGGGCTTTTAACATGAAAGTTAAGTCCAGGAATCTAAAAGAAGGGGATTTGGTGCTTAAAGACAACCGATCTCCCATCCATGACCCTAGGGGCAAGTTCAAACCCAATTGGACTGATCCTTACATCATCAAATCTATCTGGTCGAGTGGAGCTGTCATTCTTATGGACCTAGATGGCCTCAAATTCTCCTAGCCAATCAACATGGACAAGTTGAAGAAATACTATCTTTGAGTGGCTCGCTAGGCTGAAAACCCAAAAGGGCGACTTAGGAAAAAGTTAGAGCACAAAAAATTAGAAAAAAGAAAAACTGAGCTTGCAGGGCCGAAAACCCGGAAGAGCCCTTAGCAAAAGTTAGAGCGCAAAAGGAGAGTGTTAATACCCGAGCCAACCTGAACCGAACTACGTAAGGCTTGATTCCCATCTTCCGGATACGTAGGCAACTTCATTCTGAAGCCTAGCCGTAAACACTCCCAACTCAACTGTCTTGTCAGTGAGATTGTTCAGGTCATCTTTGTCTTTTCTGCATCCAAGAGTTCGGTTGTGGTCTTCACTATGAGAGCTGGTTACAGTACGGTGCAATTTTATTTAGACAAGGGGCAACTTTTCAGTTATTCGATTCGGGGTTGTACATCTCGAGGATAGTTTCCATGTGTGTCCAGTTGTGATCCTTATCGAAAATGGTTTTGAAAAGTTTTAATAAAAGTTGATTTTGTTCAAATTAATCTTTTTACAACTTAGACCATTTTTGGACCAAAAGGAAAATTTTCAGTGCCCACAACTTTGAATTTTGTTGATTTCAATACAAAGTTCTTTAACTCTCGATACAAATCAAAGTTGCTTTTATTACATTCAAAAGGAAAACTTGAAAGTACAGATAAAAGCAATACACTTGGGGGCATAGGTGAGTCAGGTGTTCCCGCGTCCCCTTCCAGAGCTTGTGGAAGTTTCAGATGCTAGAGTAGGCCTAATTTGCGTCTCATCTTCAAGCCAAGCTATGCATTTGCCAGATAGGGCACAATTGAAATTGGGGGCGGGAGCCCGAAGTTCTCTTGTTCTCCATGCGGTGGGATATCGAGCTAATTGTGAGCCTCAGACAAAGAATGGAGCAGGGTACTCTACCCCTTCTTCTGGACAAGTCTGGTCATGTCCAAATTGATGCCTGAATCAGAATGGAAAATAGAAGACACAGTGTGCCAGGCCAATCAACTAAATGCCAGGTTGCCGAAACATGCTGTACCTTATCTCGGGCAGATCAAACCAGGGGCAACACCAAGCAATGTCAACAGCAGACCTGTTACACATCCAATGGCACCACCATCCCTCATTCAGGAAATCAACTAGCTGTTGGCGAAAGAAATAGCCTTGTGTTGAATATGCAGGGTAAGAGTCCACTACTTTCAACCTTTCCATGAGCCATATCTGGGAAGGGATGAAAAAAAAGAGAGATTAAAGAATAGAGAGGTGTATGTGGAGAGAAAAAGTGAGAAAGGGTTTTGAGAGAAAAACAGAGCATCAGTGCCAAGTGATGTGAGAAGCACATATGAGAGGGGTGGGAAACATTACCTGTAAAAGTAGTGGACTCCCTGCCAATTTGTTTGTCTCTTGCCGATGGAAGGCATCCAAGCTCATCAAGTCTCGGCTAGTGTCAAGCCAATGCAGCTTTTTCCCTCTTTCAAACCTTGGGCCACTTCAATCAAGAGAATGCTAGACCCTCCGAAACCAGGGGTAAGCAGGAAATGAGCCAACATACACACGCAAAGGGTATGTTGCCGAAAACTCTGCCAAAGACGGTTGCCGGGATCACCGGCGTCAGAAAATCAGTGAATAAGACTGGGAATATCCAGCTCAATGTTGTAAACCAAGGATCGAGCTTCATGTAAAGTGAGCCCACACATCCTTCACAAAGCTTAGATGTGGCCAAAATGGGACTGGGGCAAGATTTCCTCGTCACGCTAGGATTTCATCAGAACTCGAAATTCTTCAATTGTTGGGCATAGCTCTTGCTCCCCAAAGCTAAACACACGTGTAACCGGGTTCCAACACCTAGCTGCGGTATGAAGAAACAGAAAATACAGTGGAGAAAGACTTAATGAGAATAGTGCATTGATCCCGAAACCCCAGAAATTCATTTTTTTCGAGCCATCTAAAGTTGCAATCCAATTTGAGAGTTTTTTTGATGAAGAATGGCTCCATTTGTGGCAAAAAAAGAGTTAGAATGAAGAAACTACGAAGTCCTAACTTTTGTAGAAGATAAGGCATTGAGTGGAAGACAAGTAGCAGCAATCTGAAGGCTCCTTGCACTGGTGGCCGACTGGCCACTTTTTGTGGTAGACAGCCTCTGTTATGGCTGATGGCCTCTTGTTTTGTCCTCTGGTCAATTTCTATGTGTCAAGAGTGCTGAGAGCTTGTGTTTTGTTCTGCTCTTGGCGCATTCTGTTGTTTTGTTTTAGTAGTCCTGGTTAGTCGTTTTTAAGTTGTTTTGATTTGTTTATCGAGTTGTTGTGTTGCTTATCGAGTTGTATTTGTGATGTTTTGTTTATCGAGTTGTTGCATTATTTATCAAGTTATTATTAGTTATTCATTGAGTTGTTTTACTCTGTTTGTTAAGTGTTGGTCAGTTCATTACCTGATTAAGAAATTGCCAATACAATGTACAGTGTTCAATTTCCATCAATCTTGTTTTTATGCTATGTGGTGCAATGGGATGCTCAGAATTTAAAATACAACACTTTTTTATCAAAAAGTTGGTTTTCATTACGATCATGGGTTCTTTTTACAAAAGAGTATAAGTTTTAAAGAAAATAAAACTGTCTAACCTGTACAAGGTGCTAACACTACTAAAAAAAATAAACTAAGCAAAAAACATATGAATCAGCGCTAGCTATCTCAGTCTCGAGAGGCCCTCTTCGTCCTCTTCCTAGGCACAGACTCAGAGCTGTCTTCGTCAGCGCCGCTGTCAGTACCTCCCTCTAAACCAAAATCTGAATCAGAGTCATCACCGTTCTTTACCTCAGAGCCTGATGCAGCATCATCACCATTAGCAGAATCCGAGCCGGCATCAGCGTCTCCGCTCTCGGATGACTCAGTGTGCTGACCCCTAGCCTCCTTAGTCTCGCTGGTCTCATCGTCGTCATCACTCATGGTAGGCTCTGAAGGGCTCCTCTGATCTCGACAGCAACGTCTCCCTCAGCCGCATGCCGGAGTTTGTCTCTCTCTCCCTGCTGGAGAGGGTGCTGATGGTCTTGCTACTGTTGTCGCCGGTGCTGTCGATAAAGGTGGGACCTGAAAAGGTAGTTGGTATATGTCAGCCACAGTATGAGTATGGGATGCAAGTATGGTGTGCACAATGAGTACATGCGGAAGTCAGGAACAGGGTATGAATACAGTATGAAGATGCAGTGTGTCAGACGTGATCTATACATGCAGTGTATTAGTGCAGTGGGGGGAAGTGTTCAGTTGAAATGTCAGTTTCAGTGTGTCAGCAGAAATGTGGTGCCTAAAATGCAAGAAAATTGAAAAATTACCTAGATACCATGGAAGCCAAGCAGTGCCTCCCTCCTCAAGATCATGCCCTGAAATGAGGCCAGCATCTCGAGTAATCCTTCGACGCACGCTGCAGGTGTCTGCAAATGTGATTTGGAATGATTAGTGTCCAGAAGGAATGAATATCTGAGTATCTGAGCAAGAATGGAAAAAATGAGAACTATAGTGCATACCGGAGGTGAATCAGGTGCTCAGATATATCTGTGACCACCCAACGGAGGCTCAATCGGAATTTGATAAGCCTCTCCGGAGTACCGCCAACTTGTCAACTCTGTCGAAAGATCTGGCCAACCAAAACTCTGCCTAGTGGGGGGCATCCCTCTGGCCCTGCCCCTCGGAGCTCGAGCTCTGCTCGTCGGAGGGGCATATGCTGCTCTCCCTCAACGAGCATGAATACCTATCAAAGGAGGCATGAGATGCGTCTGGATGTATGTCGCATAGTCTCCCTCTCCAACAAAGTAGTCGGCCTCCACATCTCGTGTAAAATCGATCATCTCCTGGGAGGAGAGACTCTCTGTGGCCCGCATAGATGGCAGAGGTGGCATGGGAACCGCTGTGATGACAAACCCAAGGTTTGGTGTAGGAAGCGCTCGCCTAAAAACCAAGCTCGGCCTACTGGTCCCTCAAGAACGAGTCGGTAATGGGAAGCAACCCAAGTGCCGGCGAACTGGTATCTGACACTTTCAGGCATCGTCGCCCAGGGCTGCCCTGAGATTTGCAGACATCAAATACACAGATTGTTAGTTGCCATTAGATATGCAAAATGAATCAGAGTTGAAGTAAAGTAAAAAGAATTGTGAGTTTTGAGTTACCTCTGCTGCCGTCACCATATCAAAATATCGGCGGAAGAATGAAAAAGTCTCTCATGTCCTCTGTAGGCATCTCCTGTCATACCAGTGAGAGTATGGCACAACAGGAGGGTTCTCCACCTCTGGCTCTGGGCCGAGTGTCGAAAAATATGCATATACCCATAGCTGTGGAAAGCAAAAGGGCAATAGTGAGTATACAATAGAGAAACACAGGCAATATAGAAAGAAGAATATGTATGCAATGTGCAAAGAATGCAGAATATAGAGAAAATGCATCAAGTAGGGTGTATAGTGCGGCGTACAGAAAGTACAAATTCAAAGCAGAAATCAAACTATGTGTATGCAGCGTACAGTGTGGGCAGTGTATAGAAAGTGCAAAGCAGAAAGCACGGCGGGAAATGTAAAGTAGAAGAGTAAAACATACCTCTCAGGCCCTCCAGTAACCGCCCACTCTATTTCCGCTCTTGCGGGATGTCGAGCTTATGTAGTTGTACAAGGTAGCGAGGCCAGCGCCGCCCCAGTCGTAATGCCGGACTTGAGACAAGTCCACTAAGGCACTCAAGAGATATAGCCCGACGGTGCTCGCCCTATCGGCGAACAAGGTGGTGCCAAAGAGGAACATCAGGAAGCCTCGGGCATACTGCTCGATCTTCTCCAAGGTCTTTGGGGCTATCCTTCTGAAGTGATCTGCAAACCAGCCGTATCAAACTATCCCCGATCGAAAGAGAGGTGGGTGTGCCCCCAATAGTAGATCCAAGCGGCCTCCCACTCTCCCATGTCTGTATCATGTGGGATTGACCGACCTCCTACCTTGATGCCAGTGAGCATAGAAAAATCATACGGGTCATTGTCATGTCTCCTGCGGTAGAGAAGTGGAAGGAGTTGGTGGTGTCCCACCACCTCTCTACCAGCGCGCCAAGTAGGGCTCTGCTCGCTATGAGATGCGATAGCCCTGCGCAAAATAAGCCAAACCCGGCCTCGTCGACAATCTGACGGACGCCGATGGGGAGGTCTATATACCACTCCCTCGTAGATGTGGTCCCATACCCTTGGGTAGAATGGGAGTCCCCCTATAATCAGAATGAGCAGATAAAATGCAGTGCATGAAATACATTGTATGGATGTGTTTGAGATAAACAGGTGAAAGACAGTGCATGAATGTGATTTACGCAAGAAATGCAAGGTACATTGAGGAAAATGTGAGAAGACAGTGTATACCTCAGTGGCGCCATAGGATAAATGAGACTCCGGCTCTCGCAGTAAGAGATCCGCTGCTGTGCCTCGTGCAAATCCTCTAAACTGACGAATCGTGTCGGGTGGTAACACATGCACCTCGGGGTGGTATGTCTTCGGGTCGAAGGGTCAGACCCTGGGTGGTAAGGGTATGTGCTCGGAATCTCCCTCCATCCTTGGAGAACCTCCGTCGTGGGGAATGTCGTCTGCCATCTAGAAAGGAGGTGAGAAAGTGGGCGAAAATGAGCAAAATGGGTGGAGAATGCCAAAAGTCAACTCTCAGAGAGAGAAAATGGGAGAAAAAGTCAAAGCCCAAGAAAAGGCACAGAACCCAAGAGTAACTCGAGGGGAACAAGCCTTAAGGAGAAAAAAGCACCGAAAACAAATTCCAATCGATTCAAAACGAAGGAAATCAAGGGGTTTTAGCAAATCAACTTCGTGTGGGGTGTTGGAAAACGTGTATAAAGCTCAAATCTAAAGGGGAAAAGTGTCTAGGGTAAGAAAGGTAGCAATTTTGGCAAGGGTGGTGTGAGGAAATGAGGCTTGAAGATGTGTACTTAAAGCCCCATATCTAGAAAGACCAAAATGGCCCAAATTGCCATTGGTGGCCGACAACATCTAGGTATGGCCGACAGGTGGCCGACACCTCTCCAGGGTGCCCGATAGTCTTCTAGTGTTCTCCCTATTTGTTTTCATGTTGTTTTGTGCCCTTGGTTCTTGAGAAAGTGCAAGGAATGTTCACTTTTCAGCTCAAAGTGTTTCTACAGAAGTTCCGAACCGTGTCTTCGGTGCATGACTCATTACTAGTCAACATGAACCGGGTGTATCCTTTTGAAACATATTGCAACTCCTCCGAGAGGTAAATCGGAGGTTGCGATTGAGTTGATTTTATTAGACGTGCATATGTCATTACGTAGAACGTGTGTCTTTTTGTCGTTGCATGAAACGTGTCTTTCATATGTGATCTTTCATAGACTGTGCACTCCTTGTATTTGCATAAGAACATGCTTTTGTTTCTTCATTTTTGCATAGAACATGCATTTTGTACAGTTGCATTGAGCATGCATTTGGGGGTTTTGCATAGAACATGCTGTTAATCTCGCATAGAACATGCATCCTACACTGTTACATAGAATATGCATGCCGACGTTGCATAGATCGTGCTCCGATTTTCACTACATGGAGTGTGCTCCTAATAATTATGCATAGAACATGTTTGGCTTTTGTGGAACATGCACTCTTGCTTTGTTATGCTTGTTGAGTTTCTTTCTTATGTAGGCACGATATTGTATATACGGTTCATTCAGAGGGGTTCCAGGTGAAACCACTCTGTCCTTTGATCCGCCTTGTTTCGGTTAGAAGCATTTGGACGTAGTCCGATGCTTATACCACACCTTGTTTTGGTTAGAAACATTGAGACGTGTTTCGATGTTTATACCACCCCTGGTTAGAAGCATTTAGATGCGTTCCATTGCTTATACCACATCACTCCTTTTGGTTAGAAACATTCGAGTACGCTTGGTGCTTACACCACTCCTTTCGGTTAGAGACATTTCTCCTCTTGAATGTGGCACGTTAGGACGCTTTTGGTTAGAGACATTTGGGTGCACCCCTGTGTTCTCGTTACTCATTTCTTCTCTCGCGTGTGATGCGTTAGGATGCTTTCGGTTAGAGACATTTGGGTGCGTCCCGGTGTTCTCGTTACCCTCTTCTCCTTTCACGTGCGATGCGTTAGGACGCTTTCGGTTAGAAACATTCGAGTACGCCCGGTGTTTACAACACTCCGTTCTCCTCTCGCGTGCGACACGTTAGGACGCTTTGGTTAAAAGCATTCGGACGAGTTTCGATGCTTATACCACTCCTTGCTTTGGTTACAAATATTTGGACGTGTTCTGATATTTATCACCGCTCCAGTTAGGAACATTCGAGTGTGTCCCTGTGTTCATACCATCTCTCTCCTCGCGTGTGCAACGCATTAGGACCTTGTTTGACACCTCGGGCGCCCGATGGTTGTGTTGTTCTTTGCCTTTCCTGCGTGAGCCGAAGGTTAAGTTTGCATAATTTTCTTACATCCTTTCTACATGAAATGTGGTTTGGCATGTGATTCTCACGCCTGACGTGTTTACTTACTTCTGTTTATGTTTGAGATTGTTGTACCTTACTTTCGGTGGATTGTTGTTGCATTTCTTTGCATAACATTTGCATCTAGATGTTTCATTCTCGTTGCATGATCATAAGTTATATTCTCGCATTGTGCATATCATTTGCATTTTGCCCCAGAACTACGCTGGTTTGATTCCTTGCAAAGGGATACGTAGGTAGCCTGTGGGTGCAACCGTTCTTTGTTTTGTTTGTTTGCTTGTCCAAGTCTTCGGCCTTGTCAAAAATGGGTCGTCTTTAGGCTTTAACATTCACTGACTTCCGAGTTCTGTCAAAGAGGGACAACTGTAGACACCCCATTTTTGACAGTCCTCAAGACTTGGATGTCATCATTTGTGCACTCGGTGATTGTGCTTGTTTGTGTTCGTTTTGAGCGCCCGAAATCCTCGGCGGAACACCTTGTCTTTGAGCCTCTAAACCTTGCCTGTTTTGTGCATGTTTTTGGACCAAGAGCTTGTTGTCTCGTGCCTGGAGAGGGGGGAGACCTGTCGACCAGCCTTTGACCTTGTCAGCCATAGCTTGTGCCTGTCAATCACTAGTGGTGGCCGAGGGCTAACAATGGTGGCCGTCGGCCATTTGTTCCGTTTTTCAGATATTTGTTTGCCAGCTATGCCAACTGTAGCTTACTGAACTGCATCTTCATACATGTGTATGGTAGGATGAATTCAAGCCCAAACCTTGATTTTCTATACATAGGGGGTGCTCTCTCCCTATTTGGAGGGGTTAGAATTTTTGGACCAAAAATCTCTCTTTCTCTAGACTTTTCTCTCTCTCTTGCTATTTTGCATACACTTGCTTAGTTTCTCTACACTTTTGCACATCAACCCTTGACCACAAACTCTCCCCTTTGAGCTGAGGTCCCTTGGAGCTTTGTTTGAGCCTTGGAAGGGGATTTGAGCTCGAGTTGGTGGTTGAATTGCACTTTGCTTCAAAGGTATTGCACTAACCTCATTTTAGCTTATTGTGTATACTTGATTTGTCATCCTTTTCAACTGTTTTAAGGATATTTTTTAAGTGTAAAAAACTTTTCTTTTGAGGTATAAAAATGGTTGTTTGAGTCCTTGTGAGTTGGGGGGTTGTTCCCCCTTTTTGTTCTTTAGCTTGGGAAGCTTTTTGTGCCATCTTTCATCACCTTTAAATCAAACATTTTAGGCCTCTTAACCACTGAAACTCAGAGTTATTTCATTGACAAAAACCTTCCTTTGAAGTCCAAAATTGGAGGGGTTAGCCTCCCCTCCTTGGTGTCTTGCTTGCATGCCCAGTCGCCTCATAAGTTAGCCTGTTTTTGTAGCTTATCTTAGCCTATTTCCAGCATGTTTTTTACCTCTGATTTGGGCTGCTTTGGCTCTATTTTGGGCTATTTGTGTTGTATGAGTAGTCTTTTGCATAGCAGTAGTGTAAAGGGCTTCACTAGTTTGGTGTTTTAGGCTTTTAAACATGAATTGCTTGAGTTGCTTGCATGTTGTGGTGCTATTTTGCATGTAATTTCAGCATCATAAACTCTTTCACATACTCCTCTGTTTCACTCTTTCATTTATTTTGAAAGTGGCTTTAAACCCCTTATTGGCTTGAGTGTGAAATTGAGACATTCATGCTTAATGGTTTAATCCCCTTAGGGGTTCATTATCAATGGCATGAGGTCTCTTTCATGGTCAAGGCACTTGTGGTTTAAGCCCACTTTCCATTAGAGGACACTCACTTTTGGACAAATCAATTCAAGAATGGATTGGTAATCTAAAATGGTTAAACAAAAATGAACAAGTAAAAGAGGCAAGATAAAGCATCTTTCGTGTTGCATTGCATGGGTTCGGATCGGACGTTAATTCGAACACGAGGAAAATGGCACGTTTCATACTCAAAGTGATGAAACGTACCACTTTCCTTAGTCATCACTACCCTTGATCATGCATGATAGGGTCATGCTTTTGTTGAGTCTTGTTTTGCACTCATTAAGCTTGTGCAAGCTCGGTTCCTTAGCCATCATGCATGGAAAATGCTTGGTTGATGGTTTGAGGGCCAAGAGTTACACTCCTTTGAGTTTATGTAATGATAAGGAGGGTAACAGTACACACACACCTTGAGAATACACTGCTTTGCCTCTGTTTGCTCTCAGTTGCAGTAAAAATGGAAGTTTAGGGAATGTGTGGCCGACCAGCCACCAGTAGCAGCCGACAGCCACCATTGGTAACTGACCGGCCATCAATGAAGAAAGTTGCTCTGTGTGCTCCTGAAGGGGATCAGAAGTGTTCGGTGAGTTGGCACAATTTTCAGTGGTAAAAAATGTGCAAATAGAGGCTGCAATGGCAAGGCGGTGGATTTTCGAGAGGAGAATCTGAGCATGCATGCATCCCTCGCCCTCAAGGCCATTTAATTTCCTTAGTTAGCTTAGAATAGCTAGTTAATTCAAGTGTTGTACTTAATTATTTAGTGTAACTAATTATTCAATTCCGATTTGTAATATTTAATTAGCTTAGAATAGTTAGTTAAATATCATGTTGTAATAATTAGTTAACTAGAATAGTTAATTAGTTTCGTTTTGTAATAGTTAGCTTAATAAGCGTAGCTAGTTAGCTTATTCATTCGAACCCTCCTTCGCGAGGGCGTAATGTTGTAATAAGTGTGCATGCGTGTGTGTATATCTTCCAACCCCATGTCTTTCTCCATTTTATTTAATCGCTTTCGATGGTTAGATTAGGGGCATATTTCAATTAGCATACCTTATGCTTGGATGTTTGCATCCATTCATTTGTCTTGCATGCACCGAGGCTCGACGTATCATTCAAACTGCATTGCACTTTCAATACTTTTTTGAATGCGTGTTAAGCATGCTATCAAAGTGTTTCAAATCATACGCCATATTAGTAGCCGAGCCTATTAATTGCATTATTGCATGTGTTGCATTAGACATCTTGTATAGTTAGGATCATGCGTTCTTTCTAACTAGTTTTTGTTTTGGCTTGGAATACTCGGTGGGTTTTATGCTTTAGCATACTTGCATGAGTGTGATTGCCATGATGCCACGATTCACATGCTTGCCATGAGGCTATGTGCTTAACTGCTAAACTGCATGAATGCCTGTGGATGAAGGCATTGTTGCTTGAATTGGAATGATTCAACGAATGTATGTTTTAAGCCCACTGTGTTTGGTGGCAAATCCGCATCTTTAAGCCCATTTGAGGGTGGCAAATTCAAATCATTTTCGAAAACAAACATGAGTTGAATTGTTCCAATTCTTGCAATCCAAGTCTATACTTGCTTGTGTGCGTCACCTAGTGAAGTTAGCTAATAATTGGAACAAGAACACATAATATTTATAAGAGATCATATCATGTTTAGTAGAGGCCGATCTTTGATCGGGCGAGTGGGGGTGCTTATTTCAGGACCTTCCCCTCTCGTACCTAAGTTCTCGAGCCGAGGCAACTTTGGTGATAATGGACACGTGGCCTTTGGCACGAGTCAGGGTTTCCTAAATTTTTCCAAAAACAAAATATTTAGGTGGCGACTCTGTATCTGGCAAAGTAGCCCAATTTTGACGTTATTTGATTTAAAATCAATTTTCCAAAATGGTTTGCCAGATTTGGACTATTTGGTGATTATCAGTTTCACATTGCACTTGTGAGACTAGATTTAGAACCGCAGAAGTCCGAACTGTGAGGCCTTCTTTTCAAACCTTTCTGAAAGGCGGGGTGCAAAAAAAGACGAGTCCACATGTTCCTTCCATTCTACTTTCACCATCGGAATGGACTTGTTCCTCAACTGTTTCACTTGTCGGTCAATGATCTGTTCTGGCCATTCTTCGTATTCCATATTCTCATCTAGAGCTATCCGTTGGTAATCAATCACATGAAATGGATCTCAAAGATAACCCCTCAACATTGATGCATGGAACACATTATGTATTTGTTCGAATCCCGATGGCAAAGCAACTCTGTAAGCATCTGGACCAAGCCTTTCTAGAATTTGAAATGGTCCAATGTAACGGGGTGACAATTTACCTTTTTTACCAAATCTCGGCTAGCCTTTCATCGGAACCACGCGAATAAATACATGGTCGCCAACCTTATACTCAAGAGGTCTTCTTCGAACATCCGCATAATTCTTTTGCTGACTCTGTTCTGTCTTGAGTCTTTGAAGGATGGTTTTAATCTTCTTCGAAGTGTCTTGCACAATTTCGGGCCCAAGTAAGGCCCTATCTTTGACATCATTCCAACAAATTGGCGATCTACACTTCCTGCCATACAAGGCTTCATATGGTGCCATGCCAATGCTGGAGTGGAAGCTGTTGTTGTATGCAAATTCTGCTAGTGGCAAATAATCTTCCCAGCTCCCTTGAAAGTCCAAGGCACACATTCTGTGCATATCCTCTAAAGTCTGTATGGTCCGTTCTGATTGACCATCTGTTTGTGTATAAAACACGATACCAAATTTCAGTTCTGTTCCCATTGCTCTCTGCAAGCTTTTCCATAATCTAGATACAAATTTTGGATCTCTATCCGAGACAATAGATACCGGAATCCCATGTAACCGAACAATCTCATCAACATATATAGTGGCTAGTCGATAAGCGTCAACTGTAGTTCTAACAGGTAGAAAATGCACAGATTTAGTCAATCTGTAAGCTACAACCCAAATAGAATCCATACCTCTAGGAGTTCGAGGTAGACCGACAACGAAGTCCATAGTCACATGTTCCCACTTCCATTCCGGGATAGGGAGAGGGTGAAGTAGACCGCCTGGTTTCTGATGTTTAGCTTTTACTTGCTAACATTGAAGGCAATTGGACACATACTCTACGATTTCCTTCTTCATTTTGGGCCACTAGTTGCTTTGCTTTAGATCCCGATACATTTTGTTGTTTCCTGGATGCATGGAAAACACCGACTTGTGACCTTCATCTAGGATTCTTTTCTTTAGTTCAAGAATATTCAGAAAACAGATTCGGCTTTGAAACCTCAACACTGCACCATCAATGGTGAATTCTGATTTCGATTTCATTTCAAACTCATCAATTATTGTTTTGAGGGTCTCATCTTCTCGTTGCCTTTGTTTGATTTCAGTAATTATTGCTGGTTCAGCGAAAATAGCTACCATCAACCCGACTTAACACATTCTTTCTGTTCCGTGAGTAGGCAAGCTAGGTTCCCCGTTGATTTTTTGCTTAGTGCGTCGGCAACTATATTGGCCTTTCTTGAGTGGTACTGAATCTAAAGGTTGTAATCTTTTATCAGTTCAGGCCATCTTCTTTGCCACATGTTCAACTCTTTCTGAGTAAAGAAGTACTTCAAACTTTTGTGATCCGTGTAGACTTCGCATTGTGCCCCATACAAGTAATGCTGCCAGGTTTTCAAAGCAAACACAATTGCGGCTAACTCCAAATCATGTGTTGGGTAGTTCTTTTCATGCGGTGTCAGTTGTTAGGAGGCATGGGCGATCACCCTTCCATTCTGCATTAGTACATAGCCCATACCTTTATAAGAAGCATCACTATATATCACAAAGTTCACCATACCTGAGGGCAATGTCAAAATTGGTGTAGTGGTTAGTCTTGTCTTCAATTCTTGAAAGGCAGACTCTCTTTCATCAGTCCACTCAAATGGTTGTCCTTTGGGTGTGAGTTAGGTAAGTGGTACAACTATTTTCAAAAAATCTTTTACAAACCGTTTGTAATACCCGGCCAGGACCATGAAATTGCGACTTCTGTTACATTCGTTGGAGTAGGCCAATTCACAATTGCCTCTATCTTCTGTGGGTCTACTGAAATCCCCTCCTTGTTGATAACATGCCCTAAGAAAATAACTTCATCCAACTAAAATTCATATTTCTTTAGCTTGGCAAGTCATTTCTTTTCTTTAAGTGTTTGCAAGACAGTTCTCAAGTGGTATTCATGTTCAAGTCTACTCTTTGAATATATAAAGATATCATCAATAAAAACCACAACAAAATCATAAAGATAAGTCTTAAAAATTTAGTTCATTAGGTCCATAAATGCTGCAGGAGCATTAGTCACCCCAAATGGCATAACAAGAAATTCATAATGGCCATACCTTGTCCAAAATCCTCTACTTTCACCTTGAACTGGTGGTACCCGGATCTCAAATCAATTTTGGAAAACACTTGTGAGCCCTGCGCCTGATCAAACAAGTCGTTAATATGGGGTAAAGGATATTTATTCTTTCTCGTTACCTTATTCAATTCACGGTAGTTGATACACAAGCGCAAGGCTCCATCTTTCTTTTTCAGAAATAATATTGGTGCACCCCATAGTGAAGTACTTGGTCGAATAAACCCTTTGTCAAGTAGGTCTTGGAATTGTTCTTTTAGTTCTTTCATTTCAGCAGTAGCCATTCTGTAAGGGTTTTTGAAATAGGCTGAGTGCCTGACACAACATCAATAGTAAACTCTATTTCCCTATCAACCAATTCCCCTGGCAATTCATCTAGGAACACATCTGGAAATTCTCTAACAACCGGAATACTGTTCAATTCAACATTCAGAGATTGTTCAGACAATACACAACACAAATAGTCTTGACACCCTTTCGTGATCAATTTACATGCTTTCATTGCAAATATCAAATAAGGTGATGGCACTACCCCATTACCCACAAACAAAATCTTTTCCTGGTTTGGTGGTTTAAATACAACTTGTTTCGTTACACAATCAATGGTGGCACGGTATTTAGATAACAAGTCCATGCCCAGAATTACATCAAAATGTCTAAAATCCAAGGGCAATAGATCTACACACAAAGTAGCATTCCCAACATGCATATCGTAAAATTGACACACAGATGTACACAACACAGATTCCCCGGATGGAGCTGATACACATAACAAATATGGTAATGATTCTAGAGGTCTACTCAATCTAGATGCAAATGCATAAGTCACAAAGGAATGTGTTGATCTGGAGTCAATTAACATAAAAGCATCCTGATTACATATAAAGATAGTACCTGAGACAACGGCTTCTACGTTTTGTGTATCGCCCAGAACGAGTGCAAAGACTCTCCCCTACCTCACAGTGTCTCCGGTGGTGGTAGGCCTCGTAGTGTTCTTGGGTTTCAGGATTGATGCAGTTGAGCTAGCAGCTAACTTCCCACTGTTTTGTTTACAATCCCTAGCCATATGCCCTGTTTTACCACATTTAAAGCAGGCTCCTGACACATAATAGCAAACCCCGCGATGTCTTTTACTACAAATGTTGCACATTGGAGACATGTCTCGGGAAGAATTAGAAGTACTTGAGTAGCCCATATTCTGGTTTTTTGAAAGTCTTTTCTTTGAAAAGAAGCCTTGCCTCTTTGTTTTCCAATCAGTCAACGATTTGCTCTGCCTGGCTAGATTAGCTTCTGATATTATGGCTCGGTCTAACATGTCAATAGAGGTTTCCAATTTTAGCACATTTACCTTGTCTAGAATATCATCTCGAAGGCCTCCTTCAAAGTGTCTTGCTTTCTTATAGTCAGTATCGACCATGTGCAATGGAAATCTGGCTAATTTAGTGAACTTGGCCTCGTACTCAGCCATTGACATGTTGTTTTGTTTAAGTTCCATAAACTCCGACACTTTTCTGTCATGAAAACATTGTGGAAATTATTTATCATAGAAAATTTCCAAAAATCGTGTCCATTCAATGTCTTTATGATTCTCACGCATCAACATCCACCACTTTCTCGCTTCGTCTTGTAGTGTAAAGGTGGCTAGCAATACCTTTTGTGTTTCTTGACAAGGAAACACCTCAAACAATTTTTCTATTCCGACGACCCATGCCTCTGCCTTCAACGGATCCAGTCCTCCATAAAACTGTGGCGGTTTCATTTTCTTGAACTCTTTAGTGAGAGCTATTGTCCGGTCATCATTTTGTTGGTCTTGCACATGCAGTTCCAGAGGTAAAGGCGGAGGGTGTGGCTGTTGCCATTGTTGTTGCCACTATTGTTGTTGTCTCAATGTTTCTACCATTTCCTGAATCAATCTTTCCATCCTATCCATTCTAGCAGTAGAGGACTCCTCTAATTCATCACGTCTTGTTCTCACCATTATCTGATTAAACTTGCATTATTCTTATACAAAAATATTCACAAGTACGCACATACAAAAGAGCATACATATTCAAATAATTCACAATGCAAGTATCACAAAACATATAGCACATAGTCATTCGTTTCAAAATATTTAAGCATATTCTCGATGTCTTCAAGTTCATACTTATCACATGAATGCATCCTAGATCTTTTCTAGATGCTTATTGCTCATTAGGACAAGTGTGTGAGTTATTAACTCGTGCTCTGATACCCCTCTGTCATGACCTGAACCCGCCCTTATGGATTAAGGTCATAATCAGCCAGTAATCATTGGATTACCTGCGGCCTTAAACCTTATTAAACATGTTTTAGTATAAATAAAGGGGCCAAACGTAAGCAGACTTAAATATTTTGTCCAATGAGCTATGCTTACATGGTATAGTAAAATTATCCCAAAAGTTTTTCATAATAACTCACACATATATGCAGAATTAACATCTTATACATCCAGGAACTTCAAATAGCCAGTCAGCCAAACAAAGGTATATGTACATATGTGATCCACCATATTCATCAAGATAGCAAAAAGTGGTAAACAAAATAACAAAAACAACGCCTCATGTGTGAGACATTCGGGTTGACTCCACAAAATCGACTTCCTCTCATATTCTTCACTGAGGCTAGGTTTGGACATTTCTTTGCTCACCTACACACATATAAATGAGAGTGAGCGATAGGCCAGTCAATAATATCAAAATAAAGATGTTACATGAATCAAATTCGTAACGAACATAGCAAACGACCTTAGGCCCATTCATGTTTCTATCTAGTACATCATACGACCTCGGGCCCAAACATATCAAACGGCCTCGGGCCCAACAATTCATGCCAAACGACCTTTGACCCAATCATTCATGTCAAACGGCCTCTGGAACAATCATTCGTATCAAACGGCCTTTGGCCCAATTGACACGACCCCGAAACCGCCCCTAGTAGGATGGTGCCGTGATGGCCAGTAATCCGAGATTACCAAAGGCCAATTTTCAAAATCCACACACAAATCAGAGTACAAATATATGGGGCTCACAAGTACGGAAGCAATAGATACAAATCAGATTAGTCCATAAGAGCTGTGCGTAAGTCAAATGAAATAGCAAACATCTTCACATGGCTTACAACTTAATTACAAATGAAGCAACGTAGAAATTACATATTGATCAAAAGGCTTCTCAAGCCGACGTGTGCAAAATACAAGTATTACAAGTCGAGAAGCATAATTTTCAAGACTGCCGACATAAATACAAGTCAAGCCGACATAAATACAAGTCAAGCCAACATAACAAAAATCCAAAGCAAGCTCGCGAATCACATCTAGGCATCGTCGCCTTCTTGCTCATCACCTACATATATATATATAGAGGGTGAGCTTGGATACTTAGTGAATGATATAAATAATAAAGGTTTTGCATGAATAATAGCCGAAGTCTTTTTTCAAGACAAATACATATCAAAACTTTATATAACAAAGGATGGACCTCGTCCATCTAACAAATCTTCAAAGGTTCAAGGGATGCTTACTAGCATCAATATAATACAAGGGATGACATTCTTGACAAAACAAGAGAATAACCGACCCGGAATCGATTAGACAAACCCACCCGCACAAGGCTGTCGATGGCAAGGGAGATATCTTAACAGGGGTACTAGTTGCATTATAGTCGCCTAGCACTAAGGACTTTCCAAGAATGTCATCAAAACAAGATAATACTTGATACAAAACTAGGAATAATCATTCATACTTGAACAACACTTTTCCAAAACGAAACAAGCAAAGATTTTATCAAAACATTAGAACATTTCAAAACAAGATGTGCAGTTGCATTATAGTCCCCTGGCACTAAGGACTCTCAAAACAAGATGTGCAGTTGCATTATAGTCCCCTGGCACTAAGGACTCTCAAAACAAGATGTGCAGTTGCATTATAGTCCCCTGGCACTAAGGACTCTCAAAACAAGATGTGCAGTTGCATTATAGTCCCCTGGCACTAAGGACTTTCAAAACAAGATGTGCAGTTGCATTATAGTCCCCTGGCACTAAGGACTTTTCGAGAAGGTCATCAAAACAAGATAATGCTTGATATACAAAATATGGACAATCATTCATGCTTAACAAATACTTTTCAAAACAAAGCAAAACAAAGCTCATCAAAACATTGATAACATAGCTTTATTAGAAATACCACTCACATAGTTCTTCAAACGTCGGGGTCAAGGCAAGTCCCAGTCCTACAAACAGATGTCCAAGTCTATTGAATGCGCTTCTCAAAACAAGTCTTGCATGCATGCAAATGACATCGGCATTCTTCAAAACTAAGTCAAATCAAATCAAAACACAGTTTCTTATCTCTAGAAAAACGTGCTGGGCAACTACCAGGTCTAGGCCGAGGTCCCACACCTCCTTACCGAGGTGTGGCCTCGATGGCCACAGTCAAGGAAATGAAGTCGGGAAAATCTAGGTTTCCCTCTCTTGAAGAACATGACGAACATGAAGAACATGAACATGAACATGAGGAAGATGAATGCAAAGATTAAAACTTGCTATTACAAAATCTGAGATTTCATGCTAAGAATCCAAAATCATGGACCTGGGTACCCATATCCAAAGATCTTGAGAGAACAAACACAAAAACATGGTTCTAGATGCAAACTTTCAAATCAAACGAGGCTTTTCTTCCATAACACATGAAAACCATTTTCTCTTTCCAAAACCAACTTTAAATCAATACATGACGTGCAGAACAGGTTTGATCGTGCAATGCAGCTAGATGATCAATAAGAACAACAACAGTAGACTAAGATTCTAACCTCAAAACTAGGATCAAACGGTTCAAACACCAACGATCAAGCTTGGAAGTTCTCTCTCTCTCTTGCTCAAAACTTCTCCTTCTCCTTCCTAGAGCCTCTCTCTCTAAAAGACAAGATTTGATACAAAATGATATGTTTTCTTGACAGTCTTTGACTTAACCCTCTGCTAGGACACGTGGCATCGGCTGATTGGCTCTACTAAAAAAGGTGGCTGACTTGACAAGACAAGACCATGACGAAATGTGTTCAACAAGCTAGACAGCAAGAGCACTCCGATGAGTAACGACATCGGCTAACAACAAGACTTCGGCAAGCAAGGGGTAAGGACATCGGCTTGAGTTACCTTGTTCCAAAAACAATTCTGGATGTCGGACTTTCATTTCCTCTTCCATTTCCCATGTAGCATCCTCACCGTAGTGCTCATTCCATTCAACTTTCATCATTGGTATCGACTTACTTCTCAACTGTTTCACCTGCCTATCGACAATCCGTATCGGCTTCTCCTCGTAGCCTAAATCTTCATTAATTACAATTTCGAAATAGTCGATCACATGTAGTAGATCTCGAATATACTTCCTCAACATCGAAATATGAAACACATTATGGACTTGGCTCAATCCTGGCAGCAAAGCAAGTCTGTGGGCAGCAAGGTTAACCTTCTCAAGAACTTCAAAAGGCCCGATGTAACGGGGTGCTAACTTACCCTTCTTCCCAAATCTTATCGGCGAAATCTTCAAGAATACATGGTCCCCGACTTCAAATTCCAACTCTCTTCTTCTCTGGTCGGCATAACTCTTCTGTCGACTCTGTGCGGTCTTGATTCTTTGCTGAACGAGCTTAATCTTCTTGGTTGTTAATTGAATTAACTCGGGACCAAGCAGAGCTTTGTCTCCTACCTCGGTCTAACATATCGGCGACCTGCACTTCTTTCTATACAACGCTTCATACGGCGCCATGCCAATGCTAGCTTGATAACTATTGTTGTAGGTAAATTCCACCAATGGAAAATGTACTCTCCAACTTCCTTGGAGGTCCAATACACATAGTCTAAGCATATCTTCAAGTGTCTGAATCGTCCTCTCTGTTTGCCCATTAGTCTGGGGATGAAAAGCTGTGCTAAACCTCAACTCGGCTCCGAAAGCTCTTTGTAGGCTCTGCCAAAAACTGGAAACCAACTTCGGATATCGGTCCGACACAATTGACATCGGCACTCCATGGAGTCTAACAATCTCATTCACATACAACAAAGCAAGTTTATTGGCGTTGAAGGTAGTCTTAACAGGCAAGAAGTGTGCTGACTTAGTTAGTCTATCCACGATAACCCAAATCAAATCCATACCCTTTTGTGTCTTTGGCAACCCAACCACAAAGTCCATGGAGATGTGCTTCCATTTCCACTCAGGAATCGGTAAAGGTTGAAGAAGTCCTGCTGGCCTCTGATGTTCTGCTTTCACTTGTTGACAATACAGACACTACTCGGCTATTTCTCCTTTCACATTCGGCCGCGAAAACATCTGCTTCACATCCTGATACATCTTGGTGTTCCCTGGGTGAACAACAAACTTGGAACCATGAGCTTCCTGTAGAATTTTTCTTTTCAACTCTGGGATGTCGGCCACACACAATCTTCCTTCAAACTCGAGCACTTGATTTTCTATGGTGTACCCTGATCTCAGCTTTGTGATAATCTCATCGGCTACCTTCTTGAAGAATTCATCCTCCATCTGTCTTGTCTTTACTTCTTCAACAATAGTCGGCTCCACTAAGATCGTGGTTAGACATGCCAAATTTCCAACCATCTTTCTGCTCAAAGCGTCGGCTACGCTGTTAGCTTTACCTGGATGATATTGAATCTGAATATTGTAATCTTTCAACAACTCGAGCCATCTTCTCTGCCTCATATTCAATTCTTTCTGAGTGAACAAGTACTTTAAACTCTTATGATCTGTAAAAACCTGACAAGAAGCTCCATAAAAGTAGTGGCGCCAAATCTTTAAAGCAAATACCACGGCTGCTAGCTCTAGATCATGGGTGGGATAGTTCTTTTCATGTGGCTTCAATTGACGTGAGGCATATGCTATGACCTTACCCCCTTGCATTAATACACAACCCAGACCCTTATGCGAAGCATCACTATAAACATGAAACTCCTCATTACCTGACGGTAGTACAAGAACTGGTGTTGCGACTAACCTCGTCTTCAACTCTTGGAAGGCTGCTTCCCTATCCTCAGTCCAGTCGTAAGCCGCTCCCTTCTTAGTCAGTTGTGTCAACGGAATTGCAATCCATGAGAAATCTTTCACGAACTTCCTGTAATAACCTGTCAATCCCAGAAAACTACGAACCTCGGACACATTGGTTGGCCTCGGCCAATTCACAACGGCTTCAATTTTACTAGGATCGACCGAAATACCATCTTCACCAATCACATGACCCAAAAATGAAATAATGGTAAGCCAAAACTCACACTTGTTAAATTTAGCATACAATTCCCGATCCCTCAAAGTCTGTAAAGTAAGTCTCAAATGATCTTCGTGCTCAGTTTTACTCTTAGAGTAAATTAATATATCATCGATGAAGACAACCACAAATTCGTCTAAATATGGTTTAAAGACTCTGTTCATCAAATCCATAAACGCCGCAGGGGCATTGGTCACTCCAAATGGCATTACTAAAAACTCGTAGCGGCCATACCTCATCCGAAAAGCGGTCTTCTCAACATCCTCGGCTTTGACTTTAAGCTGATGGTAGCCCGACCTAAGGTCAATTTTGGAAAAGACTCGTGCTCCTTGCAACTGATCAAACAAATCATCTATCCTCGGCAACGGGTACTTATTCTTAATGGTTACCTTATTCAGTTCCCGGTAATCAATACAAAGACGAAGTGTACCACCCTTCTTCTTAACAAACAAGACGGGTGCTCCCCAAGGT
>NW_021025799.1:1417615-1430408 GCF_004153795.1 Camellia sinensis | reverse complement strand
CCCGGTTTTACCGGGGCACCCTCTTTGACCATTCGACCTAGTGCATATTCGGATCCATAGTGACCATTCCAAATTAGGACAGGTTGCTTACCGTTTATAGGTTGTTTGAAACCGCTGCTGTGCGTAGTGAAACCCTAGCTCCTGACAAATAGGACAGGGAAACCCTACCCCAACATAGGGTGTTTTGGCCCTCACTTATCTGTTATGTGCTTTAGAGTGCGTCTCTACAGGAATGCATGATCAGTATATGAGTTTGGGATCAGGCCTGCGGGCATCAGTTCAGTATTCAGATCAAGCCTGCGGCATCATCAATGCAGTATCAGGCCTGCGGCATCAGTTAGTATTGAGTATCAGCGCGGCATCAGTTCAGTATTGTGATCAGGCCTGCGGCATCAGCCGTATTTGGAATTAGTTATCTGCGGATATCAGATTCGTTTTGGGGACAGTGATACAGGGATAATAATCAGTGTTTGAGGACAGTGTGTATTCAGCTTATTGACTGTGTGTTGTTATAGCGGCTGTGGTCATGCATTTTATTTTAAGCTGTTATGCTGTCCGTTTATCTGTTTATTTATTTCCTCGCTTTATTTATCTTTGTTTAGGTCAGTTTAGCACAATTGCTTCAACCCAGCAGGCATTCCCCAAGCACTTTGGACACGAGGTCGTCGACCTCATCGATCTGAGGATCTAATCGACGGACAACCAGTGTTCCATTCTCTACCCCCTTTACCAGAAGGAAGCAGAAAAAGCGCATGTATCTGAACAGAGACACCAGAACAGTGGTTTCCCCCATCAGTGGACAGTCGATTGAGATCCCCATTGAGACAGATCTGCCGTAGTTCAGAAATCAAAACAGTATGACGGCACCAACAGGAGTTGAGAAATGATGCGCCAAATGCAGGAAACCATGCGGGCCATGCAACAGGATGCCGTTCGCCGAGATGAACTCGCTAAGCAACAAGCTGAGATTATGACCCAGCAGGCTGAGCTGATTACCAGGCTGCAACAACAGAATACAGCATCTGCTTCACACCAAATCCCTCCTCCGGCAGGGGCTCCATTACCTGAGAGACACCTGTGTTCAGAACGCTCCTCCAAACACCCAGAATACTGTGCCGACTATCCAAAAATCTGAAGAGGACACAAATCTTCCAACGGGGCCAGCTCCGCCCCCGCTTCCACCACAACTGTCCAAGGTCCATACACCCAATCACCCGGACTCTCCCTTCGAGGTCGAGGTTGATCATACAGCTCTGAAATTGAGCAAACTGGAGAAGCTTTCAAGAAATCCCAAGGGGTCAAGGCTATGCCGGATATCGAAGAGGATATACCGAGGAGGCCGTAACACTCCCCGATAGGTTCAAAATGCCACAAATCGACCGCTTTGAGCGGACCGGGACCCCATGGCTCATATCCGACTGTTGCAGACATCTTGCGGCCAATGGGCCTAACACGACCACAGAAGCTTTCACTATTCGGCCGAACCCTGTCGGGTGTGGCCTCCCATTGGTACGCAAAGTTACAAGATGAAGTGAAGAAGAATTGGGATGAAATGGCTGAGGCCTTTGTCGCGCAATATTCATACAACACTCAGATCGAGATCACAACCCGTGATCTGAAACGACAAGGCAAGAGCCCAAGGAAACTTTCTCGGACTTTGTGATCCGATGGAGGGCAAAAGCGTCAATGATGACTTTAAGGCCCACTGACAAAGATCAAATCCGGATGATTGTGCGCAATCTCCACCCAAGTTGATGCAGAGAATGATTGTAGTCCCCTTCCCTACTTTCGCAGATTTACATGAGATGGGGGTGCAAATCGAAGACGCAATGAAACAAGGTCTGTTTGACCACGACAGGAACAACCGAGGAGGACTTTCAACCGTAACAACAATCGCGGCCGAGTGGCGCTGCAAATACGAAAGCCTCGGAAGTTAGTATGGTCACCACCACTCCCCCTCCCCCTCCAAGGCCCATGACTGCCACACCCTTCTCCGGCGCGTCCGGAAGCAACACACAAACCAACAGATTCCAACCGCGAGGCCAAAGAACCTTTACCCCATATATATGCCCCTGACCAAAGTTCTGGGAATATTGATCAGAAAAATCATTTAAAACCCCTGGAGCCAAAGCCATTACCGAATCCACTCCCCCCCTCTTATGACCCGTCAAAGTACTGCGCATATCACCAACAACACGGTCACGACACCGACCGTTGTTACAGATTGCGTCATGAGATCCAAGATCTTATTGACAAACAGGTGATCGCGCCTCCTGATAAACCCAATGTCACAACCAACCCTCTCCCCCACATAACCAACCTCCCCCTCCCAAAAGAATTAATTTTATCCAGACTGGGGTCGCATCTTACGATCCTAGCATCTATATTACGCCACCCACCTACCCAAGCCGGAGGTGCTCCTCCCGATTGCACTGATTCTTGTGCATGGTGGACATCTCTAAAACCCAACCAGAACCGATGGTGGTGACCGTCGAAGAAGGGCAGGGCAGATTTTGGAGAGAATGAGATTGTTGAATCTGGGACTGGACAGAATTTTGCTGGGGGAGCCTATGATCCAAGCAATACATCCTATCAACGAGCCGAATTGGGCTAGGTATAGAATTGCCAGAGACAGGAGAGCTATGCATGATCTCGGGGATGGATCTGGGCTATGGGCAGATGATCTGACAGCCGTAGAGGAGGACTTTGCCAACCTGCAATTTTCGATGACCAGGAACTGGGGGATGCGTCAATCAAATTGGTACGATTATGAGGGATCAGCGGAGGCCACTGGATGGCTCGAGGATCAACCAGATGCAGTGGGGGAAGCCCAACCAGAACAGAGCCCGGCAGGGGCGGAAGTATCAGTTGTGGCCGGAATGGCCGAAAGTCAAGTTGTATCGCCGGAGAGCGCCGGTGCTAAGAATTCCGCTGAGACATGGGCATTATGGATACGGAAATGTTGAACAACAGCTGTACTGATGCAGCTGGAACGAGAAAAGTTTGAGGAGGCTGAGAGAATTAGGAAAGCTAAAGGCCCTGAGGGGACTGAAAGTGCTGTGTGCACGAAGATAGAGAATGCTGCGAGCATGTTGACAGGGGAATACTGCGAGTCAACTAAACCGGAGCCAGACAGGTGTCTGTTGGCTGCCGATGGAATGTGGTGGGAAGACGATGACTTATGTCTTGCCCACACGGATGAAGACTGGGGAATAATCAACCGATGACACTTGGTACCTCGATGAGGTTGACCAATGACAAGAAGTGGGCGGTATTAAACCCCCACACCTGGACCAACCCGAGGCATCCGGGAAGGATAGAGAAGCGGAGAAACAGAAGGAGAAGCAGATTGAAGAGGAGCTGTGTGAAACAGTTAAAAAAGATACAAGCACATCTCCATCTGGGGACTGCTAATGGCATCACGAGTACACAGAGAAGCTGTCCTATCTGCTATGGACAAGTCCAAACTCTCCATAGACACCACGCCTGAACAGCTGGTTGGGCTGGTTTTTCCGGGAGGAGGTTCCCCGGCATTAACCTTTCGACAAGGAGCTACCGCCTGAGGGCACAAGTCATAACAACCTTTCTATATTTCTGTGGAATGTAGAGATAAGTGGATACCGTGGTACTTGTTGATACCGGGTCTGCATTAATGTCTGCCCGAACCAGAACGGCATATGCAATCGGGTTGAAACCCGTGGACTTCGTCCCAACCACCAAGTGATCAGAGCATACGACAATACCAGCAGAGAAGTGATGGGGACTGTTAAAATTCAAACCAAGGTTGGTCCAGGACAACACAGCATCGAATTTCATATCTTGGACGTTCCCGCAACCTTTAACCTACTTTTGGGGCGACCGTGGTTGCACCAGGTCAAAGCAGTCTCTTCCACTCTACATCAGATGCTAAAGTACCCCCACGGGAAAGGGGTAGCGATCGTTTGGGAATTCATCAATCCATCCGCCGCCGGAAGTGTCACACCTGTCTTGGAGATGAGCACGGCACGGAGGATGTGTTTTTTTCGGGGTTCACTTTGGCCGAGGCTCAAGTGGTGCAGAATGTCATGGCTGTGAATGAGGGATGTAGTTAGTGCCAATCTATCTACCTCTGAACAAGCTAAAACATACCCCCGGGATGGGATTAGGGAGAAAGTGGCCGGACGACGAAGCGTCCGTTTAGGGTACCCCAGATGGGCCTGTGTATTAAGTCAAATGGCTTCCCAGCCCTCTTTGCCTTGGCTCTTCCGGCCATTTCTTTTCCTTTCCTCACCCAATCCTCTTTGGTGGGTAGATAACCCAGTCCAAAGGCGTGGGGGTTGTGTGGCACTTCGGCCAACACTGAGATGCCTTTCCGGCCGCTTCTCCCTAATCCTATCCCGGGGGTATGTTTTAGCTTGTTCATGAGGTATATGGATTGTGCACTAACATACATGCCCTTATTCGCAGCCATGACATTCTGTACCACTTGAGCCTCGGCCAAAGTGAACCCTGATAAAAATACATCCTCCGTGCCGTGCTCGATCTCCAAGACAGGTGTGGACACTTCCGGCGGCGGATGGATTGATGAATTCCCAAAAACGATCGCTACCCCTTTCCCGTGAGGGTATTTTAGCATCTGATGTAGAGTGGAAGAGATTGCTTTGACCTGGTGCAACCACGGTCGCCCCAAAAGTAGGTTAAAGGTTGCGGGAACGTCCAAGATATGAAATTCGATGCTGTGTTGTCCTGGACCAACCTTGGTTTGAATTTTAACAGTCCCCATCACTTCTCTGCTGGTATTGTCGTATGCTCTGATCACTTGGGTAGTTGGGACGAAGTCCGCGGGTTTTAACCCGATTGCATATGCCGTTCTGGTTGGGCAGACATTAATTGCAGACCCGGTATCAACAAGTACCACCGGTATCCACTTATCTCTACATTCCACAGAAATATAGAGAGGTTTGTTATGACTTGTGCCCTCAGGCGGTAGCTCCTTGTCCGAAAAGGTTAATGCCGGGGAACCTCCTCCCGGAAAAACCAGCCCAACCAGCTGTTCAGGCGTGGTGTCTATGGAGAGTTTGGACTTGTCCATAGCAGATAGGACAGCTTCTCTGTGTACTCGTGATGCCATTAGCAGTCCCCAGATAGAGATGTCTGCTTGTATCTTTTTTAACTGTTTCAGCACAGTTTCATCTTCAATCTGCTTCTCCTTCTGTTTCTCCGCTTCTCTATCCTTCCCGGATGCCTCAGGTTGGTCCATGTGTGGGGGCTTGAAGTACCGCCCACTTCTCGTCATGTGGTCAACCTCATCGAGGTACCAAGTGTCATCCGGTTGATTATTCCCCCAGTCTTCATCCGTGTGGGCAAGACATAAGTCATCATCTTCCCACCACATTCCCACGACAGCCAACAGACACCTGTCTGGCTCCGGTTTAGTTGTACTCGTAGTATTCCCTGTCCATATGCTCGCAGCATTCTCTATTTTCGTGCACACAGCACTTTCAGTCCCCTCAGGGCCTTTAGCTTTCCTAATTCTCTCAGCCTCCTCAAACTTCTCTCGTTCCAACTGCATCAGTACAGCTGTTTGTTCAACAATTTCCGTATCGATAATGCCCAAATCTCGAGCGGAATTCTTAGCACCGGCGCTCTCCGGCGATACAACTTGACTTTCGGCCATTCCGGCCACAACTGATACTTTTGCCCCTGCCGGGCTCTATTCTGGTTGGGCTTCCCCCACTGCGTCTGGTTGATCTTCGAGCCATCCGATGGCCTCCGCTGATTCCTCATAATCGTACCAGTTGATTGACGTATCCTCCAGTTCCTGGTCATCTAAAAATTGCAGGTTGGCAAAATCCTCCTCTACGGCTGTCAGATCATCTGCCCATAGCCCAGATCCATCCCCCCGGATCATGCACAGCTCTCCTGTCTCTGGCAATTCTGTACCTAGCCCAATTCGGCTCGTTGGTAGGATGTACTCGCTTGGATCATAGATTACCCCAGCAAAATTCTGTCCAGTCCCAGATTCAACAATCTCATTCTCTCCCAAAATCTGCCCTGCCCTGTCTTCGACGGTCACCACCATCGGTTCTGGTTGGGTTTTGGAGATGTCCACCGTGCACAAGAAGTCAATGCAATCGGGGAAGAGCACCTCCGGCTTGGGTAGGTGGGTGGGCGTAATATAGATGCTAGGATCGTAAGATGCGACCCCAGTTTGGATAAAATTAATTCTGTTGGGAGGGGGAGGTTGGTTATGTGGTGGGAGAGGGTTGGTTGTGACATTGGGTTTATCAGGAGGCGCGATCACCTGTTTGTCAATAAGATCTTGGATCTCATGACACAATCTGTAACAACGGTCGGTGTCGTGACCGTGTTGTTGGTGATACGCGCAGTACTTTGACGGGTCATAAGAGAGGGGGGAGTGGATTTGGTAATGGCTTTGGCTCCAGGGGTTTCAAATGATTTTTCCTGATCAATATTCCCAGAACCTTGGTCAGGGGCATATATAGTAGGGTAAAGGTTCTTTGGCCTCGCGGTTGGAATCTATTGGTTTGTGTGTTGCTTCCGGACGCGCCGGAGAAGGGTGTGGCAGTCATGGGCCTTGGAGGGGGAGGGGGAGTGGTGGTGATCATACTAACTTCCGAGGCTCTCGTATTTGCAGCGCCAGTCGGGCCCGCATTATTGTTACGGTTGAAGGTCCTCCTCGGTTGTTCTCTGTCGTGGTCAAACAGACCTTGTCTCATTGCATCTTCGATTTGCACCCCCATCTCATGTAAATCTGCGAAAGTAGGGAAGGGGACTACAATCATTCTCTGCATCAGCTTTGGGTGGAGATTGCGCACAATCATCCGGATTTGATCTTTGTCAGTGGGCCTTAAGGTCATCATTGACGCCTTCGCCCTCCATCGGATCACAAAGTCCGAGAAAGTTTCCTTGGGCTCTTGCCTTGTCGTTTCAAGATCACGATTTGTGATCTCGATCTGAGTGTTGTATGAATATTGCGCGACAAAGGCCTCAGCCATTTCATCCCAATTCTTCTTCACTTCATCTTGTAACTTTGCGTACCAATGGGAGGCCACACCCGACAAGGTTCGGCCGAATAAGCTTCTGTGGTCGTGTTAGGCCCATTGGCCGCAAGATGTCTGCAAACAGTCGGATATGGACCATGGGGTCGCCGGACCCATCAAAGTGGTCGATTTGTGGCATTTTGAACCTATCGGGGAGTGTTACGGCCTCCTCGGTATATCCATCTTCGATATCCGGCATAGCCTTGACCCCTTGGGATTTCTTGAAGAGCTTCTCTAGTTTGCTCAATTTCAGAGCTGTATGATCAACCTCGACCTCGAATGGAGAGTCCGGGTGATTGGGTGTATGGACCTTGGACAGTTGTGGTGGAAGTGGGGGCGGAGCTGGCCCCGTTGGAAGATTTGTGTCCTCTTGCAGATTTTGGATAGTTGGCACAGTATTTTGGGTATTTGGAGGAGCGTTCTGAACAGCAGGTGTTTGCTCAGGTAATGGAGCCCTCGCCGGAGGAGGAATTTGTTGTGAAGCAAACGCTGTATTCTGTTGTTGCAGCCTGGTAATCAGCTCAGCCTGCTGGGTCATAATCTCAGCTTGCTGCTTAGCGAGTTCATCCCGGCAAACGGCATCCTGCTGCATGGCCCGCATGGTTTCCTGCATTTGGCACATCATCTCCTCAACTCCTGTTGGTGCCGTCATACTGTTTCGATTTGTCTGAACTACTGGCAGATCTGTCTCAATGGGGATCTCAATCCAACTGTCTACTGATAGGGGAAACCACTGTTCTGGCGCTCTCTGTTCAGATACACTGCGCTTTTTCTGCTTCCTTCTGGTAACAGGGGGTAGAGAACGGAACACTGGCTGTCCGTCGATTAGATCCTCAGATCGATGGAGTCAACGACCTCGTGTCCAAAGTGCTTGGGGAATGCCTGCTGGGTTGGAAGCAATTGTGCTAAAAACTGACCTAGCAAAAGATAAATAAAGCGAAAATGAAATAAATAAACAGATAAACGGACAGTATAACAGCTTAAAATAAAATGCATGACACACAGCCGAGCATAATCAACACACAGTCAATAAGCTGAACACACACTGTCCTCAAACACTGATTATTATCCCTGCATCACTGTTTCCTACTGGCCTCGAACACTGATTATTATCCCTGTATCACTGTCCCCTTAAACAGAGTCTGATATCCGCAGATAACTAAATCTCAAATACTTGGTTGATGCTCGCAGGCCTGATACCCATAATACTGAACTGATGCCCGTAGGCCTGATACTGACAATACTGAACTGATGCCCGCAGGCTTGATACCCAAACTCATATACTGATACTGATGCCCGCAGGCTTGATACTGTCAATACTGAACTGATGCCCGCAGGCCTGATACCCAAACTCATATACTGATACATGCATTCCTGTAGAGACGCACTCTAAAGCACATAACAGAAAAGTGAGAGCCAAAACACCCCTATATTGGGGTATGGTTTCCCTGTCCTATTTTGTCAGGAGCTAGGGTTTTGCTACGCACACAGCGGTTTCAAACAACCCATAAACGGGTAAGTAACCTGTCCTAATTTGGAATGGTCACTATGGATCCGAATATGCACTAGGTCGAATGGTCAAAGAGGGTGCCCCGGTAAAACCGGGGTTTGTGTTCCCATACTGGCAGAGCCCACAACCGGTCAGCCTTATGGTCATGCCTTGACAAGACAAGCCTCCGGCAAACCGTTCAGGAATAGCAGATGGCAAACACGGTGTCCTAGGCGCACCAATGCAAATGCAATGCAAAGAAACACACAAGTGTAGTCAAAAACAGATATCACGAGTTCGAGTCAAGTTCTCTAAATCCCCAACAGAGTCGCCAGAAACTGTAACAAGCCCGCGGGGGACCTCACTACAGCTCGGACTCGACTTTTGTCAGTCACGGTTCTATGTCTGAACCAAAGAGTCCAAATCCGGCAAATCGTTTTAGGAAAACTGATTTTTGTAATGTTTCCCACCCAATCTACTGCTTTGCCAGATACAGAGTGCCACTAAATATTTTATTTTGGGAAATTAGAGAAACCTGACTCGGTGCCAAAGGCCACGTGTCCGTCATCACCAAAGTTGCCTCGGCTCGGGAACTTGGGTACGATTGGGGAAGGTCACTTCGTGAGCACCCCCGCTCCCGGTCATAGACCGGCCTCTACTAACCTGATATCAATTTTTGAAAATTTGTGTGTCTTATTCCGGTTTATTAGCCTAGGTTACTATGTGATGCGCACATCAAGTATAGACCGGGTCGCCTGAATTGGAAAAACATTTCATGTTTGTTTTTGAAAATGGTTTGCTACCCGCAGGTAGGCTTTAAAACATTTGATGATTTATTCCAATTCAGATAACCCAACCTTCACCCACAGGCATTCAGGCAGTTATATCAATAAGCACATAGCCTCATGGTAAGCATGCTATTCATGGCAGTCACTCACACGCATGCAAGGATGCTAAAGCATAAAGCTTACCGAGTACTCCAAGCCAAAATAGAATCATTAGAAATCATGCATGATCCTAAGTATACAGAAATGCTAATGCAACACATGCAAAATGCAACTATAGCAGGCTCGGCTATTCTAAGATGGCATATGAAATGTTACAACTATCATGTATTCAATTTGAATTGAAAGTACAATGCAGTTAGTATGATGCGCCGAGCCGGTGCATGCAATACAGATGAATGAATGCAAACATGCTGTCATACTGTATGCTAATTAAATATGCCCTAATCTAACCATCATAAGCGGATAAATAAAAGGGAGAAAGACGTGGGGTTGGAAGACATACATCACACTCACGCACTTATTACAGTTGTGCCTCCGCAGAGGGTCCGAATAAATAATACAGTCCAAATATTACAGTCCGAATAAAGAATATTACAGTCCAAAAATTACAAATTCCTAATTAATTAATGAATTAACTAAGAAAGCAAATAAAACTGGCGTGCAAGCCAGGGACTGCCTTGCTTCTGATGGATGATGCATGTCCGGGTTGTCTTGCGCGGAAATCCACCGGAATGCCCCAATTAGCCTCTGTTTACACCTGTTTCTTGAAATGCGTGCCAAGCCCCAAAAGTTGCTGATTTTTCGTTTTTGCTGCAACAGAGAGCAGGAAAGGGGCATAGCAATGTATTTGCACAGATATATGCATGTCTCGATCCTCGTCCACCATCACGCATACCGAGGCATGATGGCCGAGGAGTCGAAATGCACAACTCAATATAGATGAATGCACATGAAACTACAGCTAAAACCTAACTCCATCATGGATAATCCGGAGTGTCGTGACTGGGGAATTGAGACAATTCCGTCACTCGGAGTACGAAATGTACCTCGTTTCCCGTGCCGGGCTAACTCCTATTTCCGGACGATGCAATAGCATGATATGCATGAAAATGCAATCTAAGATACAACCTAGTATGCACTATGCTATGAAAATGAGATGCCTCGAAGTGCGTGCACACGGGCACGCAAACCGAGAAAATGACAGAATGCAATCTAAGATACAACCTAGTATGCACTATGCTATGAAAATGAGATGCCTCGAAGTGCGTGCACACGGGCACGCAAACCGAGAAAATGACAGAATGCATGCAACTAAGATATAATCCTAACACAATGCTATGAAAATGAGATGCCTCGAAGTACGTGTACACGGGCACGCAAACCGAGAAAATGACAGAATGCAATCTAAGATACAACCTAGTATGCACAATGCTATGAAAATGAGATGCCTCGAAGTGCGTGCACACGGGCACGCAAACCGAGGCAATGGTATACGCAATGTAAATGACATGGAAATGTGATATGAGCTTACACCAACATGAGTGAGCCTCAGCCACACTCACATAGGATGCCGGCGGATAAAAATGAGGTGCCTCGAAATGCGTACACACGGACACGCAAACCGAGGCGATGGCAAAATGCGATGTAATGACATGAAAACATGATATGGGCTTATACCAACATGAGTGAGCCTCAGCCACACTCACATAGGATACCGGCAGATAAAAATGAAGTGCCTCGAAATGCGTGCACACGGGCACGCAAACTGAGGCGATGACAGAATGTGATGTAATGACATGGAAACATGATATGGGCTTATACCAACATGAGTGAGCCTCAGCCACACTCACATAGGATGCCGGCGGATAAAAATGAAGCACCTCGAAATGCGTGCACACGGGCACGCAAACCGAGGCAATGGCAGAATGCATTGTAATGACATGGAAACACGATATGGGCTTATACCAACATGAGTGAGCCTCAGCCACACTCACATAGGATGCCGACGGATAAAAATGAGGTGCCTCGAAATGCGTGCACACAGGCACGCAAACCGAGGTGATGGCAAAATGCGATGGAATGACATGGAAACACGATATGGGCTTATACCAACATGAGTGAGCCTCAGCCACACTCACCTAGGATGCCGGCGGATAAAAATGAAGTGCCTCAAAATGCGTGCACACGGGCACGCAAACCGAGGCGATGACAGAATGTGATGTAATGACATGGAAACATGATATGGGCTTATACCAACATGAGTGAGCCTCAGCCACACTCACATAGGATGCCGGCGGATAAAAATGAAGTGCCTCGAAATGCGTGCACACGGGCATGCAAACTGAGGCAATGGCAGAATGCAATGTAATGACAAGGAAACACGATATGGGCTTATACCAACATGAGTGAGCCTCAGCCACACTCACATAGGATGCCGGCGGATAAAAATGAGGTGCCTCGAAATTCGTGCACACGGGCACGCAAACCGAGGCGATGGCAAAATGCGATGTAATGACGTGGAAACACGATATGGGCTTATACCAACATGAGTGAGTCTCAGCCACACTCACATAGGATGCCGGCGGATAAAAATGAAGTGCCTCGAAATGCGTGCACATAGGCACGCAAATCGAGGCAATGGCAGAATGTAATGTAATGACATGGAAACACGATATGGGCTTATACCAACATGAGTGAGCCTCAGCCACACTCACATGGGATGCCGGCGGATAAAAATGAAGTGCCTCGAAATGTGTGCACACGGGCACGCAAACCGAGGCGATGACAGAATGTGATGTAATGACATGGAAACATGATAATCATTCTAATGGAATTTCAGCACTAAAATATGGGGGAAAACAGTCCCGAAATGAGGCGAAATGACATGAAATGCATGGAATTATCCCGAAATGCGAATTTAGGCACCCGAAATGGCCTATGGCTATGCCAAACATGCACAATATGGACATGCAATGCAAAGACATAAGCTAGACAGTCCCAAAAAAGGCACTTTCACAGTTATAAACATGGCCAAACAGCAAGCATAGGTATGGCAAAAATGGCATGCAAGAATAGGGGCCAAGAGAGGGGTAATGAAGCAAGTGATATAAGGAAAGCCCAAACTGAAAAATTTCCTTCTACAACACTGAAGAGGGACCAAAAATATGAATATGTACAGTATATGTCAGCCTCAAAATCAATATAAAAATATGCTAAAAAAGGGCACAAGATTGAGGCTCAAAAGGTGCTATAACATGAAGTATACAAAATAATCACCAAACAGAAAAAAAATGTTAATGAAAAATGAAGTATAGGCCAAAATAAGGCCACTTTCAGTTCGGACCAAGGTCCAAAAACAGAAGCAAAGAGGGCTATCAATTTATACAAAAAGGCTGTCATACTGTATGCTAATTTAAACATGCCCTAATCTAACCATCAAAAGCGGATAAATAAAAGGGAGAAAGACGTGGGGT
>NW_021025799.1:1402597-1417590 GCF_004153795.1 Camellia sinensis | reverse complement strand
TGGGGCCAAATAAGGGATATAACTACAAGTGACACATGGAGCACCAAACAATGTTGACCTTCTTCAATGTTTAAGAGGGGCTCAAAATAAGCCTAATATCAAGTTTACAACATGCTCAAAAACAGATTCTCATGGGCCAAAAATAGCATGCAAGATTATGACATATAAGAGGATCAATGAAGCAAGTGTATCATGGAGGGCTCAAACAGGGTTGAGCCCTTAATGAAAAGTGAAGATGAGCTCAAAAGAGGGCCCTTTTCAGTTAGGGCCGGAGCTTGAAAACAAAAGAATAGGGGCTTACAAAGGATCAAGAAAAGGGTCAAAAGAGGAGAAGTGTTACTCACCTTGAAGACTAAGACTTTTGTTGCTTCTTGGATCAATTTGAGCTCCTTTGCCTTTGAGAAGCCTTCCTTGTTGCTGGAAATGAGGTGGTGGTGGTAGAGCTTGGTGGTGTAGAAGAAATGGTGTTAGGGACTTAGGATTTTTCAGAAAATGAGAGGTATAGAGATGGAGTTGTGTATGGAGGCTTGAAAGAATTTTCTAACCCAACAAATGATCTAGCTTGCTTGATAATAGGCCAAAAGGGGGTGTAAAGGTGGGGAAAAGGAGACAAACTTTCCCCACAAAATATCCCCCGGATAAAGATCTTTTCTGGGGATAAAGCTCCACAGCTGTAAAGTGCACAGTGAAGGAGCTCGGCCGGCCATTACTTTTGCTGCAGGTGGCCGGCCGCCACACCCCTAGCCGGCCGGCTAGGGGTCAAAAGGGTCAACTGATTTTCTGGCCGGCCACCAACTGATGGTGTCCTCTATGTGTGTACAACACAACCCTGTGGTTAAAAGTCCAAGAAAGTGGGTCCAAGGGGTTCAACATTAGCTCGGAAAGAGGGGTTCAAAAGGGTCAATTGGAATTATGGCCGGCCACCACTTTTAGGGTCTCCTCATGTGTGTACATCACAAATATGTGGTTCAAAGTTCAAGAATGGGTCCAAGGGGTTCAACATTAGCCCGGAAGAGGGGGTCAAAAGGGTCAATGAATTAATGGCCGGCCACCATTTTTAGGGTCCTCCATGTGTGTACATCACAAATATGTGGTTCAAAGTTCGAGAAAATGGGCCCAAGGTGTTCAACATTAGCCCGGAAGTGCGAAAAACGGGCGCCGGAGGGCGCCGAGAGATGTATAACTGGTTGCTGCAACAATTCTGGCCTCCCACCCTTCAGTGACCTCCCGGTGATAAAACAGAGGTACCTGCCAAAAATGACGAAACCGTTGCAAAACGAATGCTCGGGGACAAAACGCGCAGTTCGGGTCCCGAAAATGGGCTGTTAAGCACCGAAAGTGGCGTCGCCACGAAGTGGGTTTCTCAGACCCCAGTGTCCCTAAAAGGGAGAAATAGGAAGTATCCAAAAATCGGAGCAATAGGAGAGGTTAAGCGGTCCCGAACCGAGGCACACGGCCTGACGGCTCCGAAAACGGAAACCGGACTCCGAAATGGGAAAATGGCCTACGGCCACCAAATTAGCCTACGGACATTGAGAGATGGTCTACGGGACCTCTCCCTCCCTCAGGAAAAGAAACAGAGAAAACCGAGTCTGGTTCGCAAACCGAGACAAGGCACAGAAGAGGTTCGGAAGTCCGGAGGCAGGGCTCACGGCCGCGACTCTGAAACTTCTGAACGAGCACATTATGCACATCACCAAGCGCTCAATCGGTGACGTCTGAGTCTTAAGGTCGGTCAAAAATGGGGTGTCTACATCGTACTCCGTGCAACGATAATAAGTTAGCAACATGCGGATCCTAGTTCATGTCAAATTGACTAATGTAACACATGCAGGATGCAATTAGAGTAGGCTCGGCTAACCTAAACATGGCATGTGAAATGCAGTCAACTGATGCACGATTATCAATTTGGAATTGAAGTACAAATGCAGTTAGCATGATGTACCGAACCCGGTGCATGCAATACAAATGTATGGATGCACGCATGCATAGCATAAGGTATGCTAATTTAAACATGACCTATTACTAACCATCAAAGCAGGTAAGTAAAAGGGAAGAAAGAAGTGGGGATTGGAAGACATGCACACACTCACCCACACTTATTACAAATTTGCCCTCGCTCGGAGGGACCGAAAGAATATTACAAATTAACTAACCGACAAGCTAATTAAATGTTATAGACCATCTAATTAGCTAAGCAAATTAACTAATCTAGGGAAAACAGATAAATCGCCTCAGGAAGAGGGCTCAATGTGATGTGTACTTGGTCCTGCGCGGAAGCGCATTGCCATGCCTAGGTTGCCTCTGTTTTCCTTGCTGTACTCCTCTGGAGGCTGCCAAAACCTCAGGATTGCTTCTCTGGATACTAGGGAATGCCATCGGCTGAGTAGGATTACACCGGCAGTGGTATGTGGTCACCGACCTATTATGAAGCTATCGGCAGAAGGATAATTGCCGGTCGGCACTGGATACTGCCGTTGGCAGAGGGTTCCTGCAGAACCTGCAATTGACAGCAACAGAGGGCAAGGCAGAGCATGGCGATACAATTCAAGCAATGTATGCACCAATCATGTCCCTTATCATGGTAATGACTCAAAGGAACATGCTCCTCGGTTCTCGGACCATCAATCGCGCATTTCCATGCGTGGTGGCCGAAGGGACCAAGTGTGCACATTTATGTTAAATGCAATGCGATGCACAACCAAACTAATGGGGATTAACCTCTACCAATGGGGACTTAACCTCTATCATGGATAGTCAAGAGGCCAAGCATGCATGCCAATGAAAGCAACCTAAGCTTGTTAACTAGGCATGCAATACGGCAATGCAAATGAGCATGCAAGAAATGCAAGGCATAGAGCAATGCAACTAACAAGTGTGCAAGACTAATGTAGGCATTCAAGCATGTAAGCCAACATGTGACTTCATTCAATCATGTGATTTCAAACATGCAACAACTCACCAATATGCTACAATATACAAGGAGAGCATGCAACAAATAAAGAGATGGACTTAAACATGATTTGGGCAGCTCTAATTAGGCCCAAAACAGTGGCCAAAAACTTAAGAAAAGGGCCAAACACACTTACACACATGCACATGTTAATGGGCCTATACTTAAGCAAACAAGGGCAGCTTTCAAGCATATTAAAAGAGGCTAAGCATGGACTAATGGTATGCAAGGTAAGCATTGAAAATCATGTTACAAAGGGTGTTAAGCCAATTAAACAAGACAAACAAGGCATGCAAACAAAGCCAAAAACCCAAGGCAAGCCAAGAGGCTTAAACCAAGACTAAATTAACCAAGCTTACAAGGCTAAGAGGACTTAAAATAGGTGTAGTGCAGACCTAAACAACAACCAAGGGACACCTAGATGGCATCTAAATGGCTCAAAATCAAAAGCATGCACAATGACCGAAACATGGAGCATGCAAGTCAAGCTTCAAAGCTTCAAAGAGGTGTCCAAAGCAACATACAAGCATGTCAAAGGGACTGAAATTATCTAATAATGATGCTAAATCATTAGAATAAAGCAAGTAGTGCATGCTACATACTCACACACTTGAGGCCAACAAGCCAAAATGCAAAGGGGGCATATAATGCATGCCATGGCCGACCCAAACAACTATGGACAGACCTCTAGCATGGCAAAATAAGCACACAAGCTTCACAAAACCAGAGCTAAAACATGCTCGAACAACGGTTTACAACCTAAGGCATATTAAGGCCTAAACATGGCATTACAAGGTAGGTATGCTAAGCATGCATGGTGTACCAAAACCAAGTAAAAACAGAGGCATATATTACATATAAGCACAAAAACAGCCAAGGCATGGTCAACAAGAGCCTAAGCTAGGTGCTCCCTCAAGAGGCAAAAATGGCCCTTTTCAAGGACAACAAGGAGAGGGGGTACTCTCTCCTTCTTGGGACTTCAAGGCACCATCCTACCATTGAAATCCCTCAAGATTTCAGTGGTGAGGAGGCCCAAACACCAAAATCCCGGAGCTCACTTAAAATGGCTCAAAATGGGGCCTCTCAAGGCCTAAGAGGGGTCAAACACCTCCAAACCACAAACACTCTAAACAAACAATTTAGAGGCCTAAAAAAAACTTTTTTGTATTATACACTAAGCACAAAAATAGTTCGAAGATGGGTAAAAATACATGCAAAAATGGAGAAATATAAAGGTAAGTTTCTTACCCTTGAAGACCTCTTCAACAATGGTGGACCAGCTGCTTCCTTGAGCTTAAAACCACCCAAGAACCTCAAGAACAACCTCCTAGAACCTCAGTAGCCAAGGGAAGGTGTGACACTATGTGTTTGTGTGCAATAGTAAGACACAAATGCACCTAGACACACACAAGAGAGAAAAAGGGAGAGAGAATGTGTATCAAACCCTAACCCTAAACCAGAGCTCTCTTCTGTGTTTTTTATCTCTAAAATGTCTAACCTAGAACAAGGAGAAGAGCTCTCCTCTTATAGAAGTCCTCCTTTGTAAAGCTTTCCAAACAAGCTTCTTAGAGGAAATCCCTCCATACACGTGTATGGAGGGAAACAGAGAGGTGCCAGCTATCACAGCTGGCACAAAATATCTACATAAAGTAGATGAACAGTAGTCGGCTGCCCAAAATTGCCATTTTGACAAAAAGAGTCCAACCGGCAACAAACAATGCGACCGGCAATATACATTGCCGATGGCAACAAAATACCAGCCGGTGGCCTCTGGCCATGGCCGGTGATGTGTGGGGATGCCTCTCAAGGCATTCCCTGTCCCTCCAAGGCAAAACACAAGTGTTTGGTACAAAACCAGACACTAAACAGTCGAGTTTGGAGATCCTATGGCAAGGCGCGTAGCCAGACCTCTGGGAACTCCAAACGAACACAAGGGACGTATCCCGGCGTTTCAGAGTGGTGTGAGCATTAGAACGTATTCCAAATGCTTTTAACCGAAGAGGGAGAAACATAGGGACGTATCTCGGGGTTTCAAAATGGTGTGAGCATTGGAACGTATTCCTAATGCTTTTAACCGAAGAGGGAGAAACATAGGGACGTATCCCGATGTTTCAGAACGGTAGGAGGAACATAGGGACGTATCCCGGTGTTTTGGAAGGAAGGAGAAACATAGGGACGTATCCTGGTGTTTCGGAAGAAAGGAGAAACATAAGGACGTATCCCAGTGTTTGGGAAGGAAGGAGAAACATTGGGACATATCCCGGTGTTTCGAAAGGAAGGAGAAACATAAGGACGTATCCCGGTGTTTCAAAACGAAAGAGAAACATAGGGACGTATCCTGGTGTTTCGGAAGGAAGGAGAAACATAGGGACGTGTCCCGGTGTTTCAGAAGGGAAGGAGAAACATAGGGACGTATCCGGTGCAAGAAGCTAAAACAAAGGTTCAAAAGGTTCAATCTTCCTTAAGAAGCTAAAACGAAGGTTCAAAAGGTTCAAGCTTTCAAGGGGTTCAACATTAGCCCGGAAGGAGGGGGTCAAAAGGGTCAAGTAACATTAATGGCCGGCCACCATTTTTTAGGGTCCTCCCATGTGTGTACATCACAAATATGTGGTTCAAAGTTCAAGAAAAAGGGTCCAAGGGGTTCAACATTAGCCCGGAAGGAGGGGGTCAAAAGGGTCAAGTTGAATTAATGGCCGGCCATGAACTTTTAGGGTCCTCTCATGTATGTACATCACAAATATGTGGTTCAAAGTTCGAGAAAATGGGCCCAAGGTGTTCAACATTAGCCCGGAAGTGCGAAAAACGGGCGCCGGAGGGCGTCGAAGGATGTATAACTGGTTGCAGCAACAATTACTGGCCTCCCACCCTTCAGTGACCTCCCCGGTGATAAAACAGAGGTACCTGCCAAAAATGAACGAAAACCGTTGCAAAACGAATGCTCGGGGACCAAAACGCGCGGTTCGAGGTCCCGAAAATGGGCTGTTAAGCACCGAAAGTGGCGTTCGGCCACGAAGTGGGTTTCTCAGACCCCAGTGTCCCTTGAAAGGGAGTAAATAGGAAGTATACCAAAAATCGGAGCAATAGGAGACGGTTAAGCGGTCCCGAACCGAGGCACACGGCCTGACGGCTCCGAAAACCGGAAACCGGACTCCGAAATGGGAAAAATGGCGTACGGCCACCAAATGTAGCCTACAGACACTGAGAGATGGTCTACAGGACCTCTCCCTCCCCTCAGGAAAAGAAACAGAGAAAATCGAGTCTGGTTCATAATCCGAGGCAAGGCACAGAAGAGGGTTCGGAAGTCCGGAGGCAGGGCTCACGGCCGCGACTCTGAAACTTCTGAACGAGCACATTATGCCACATCACCAAGCGCTCAATCGGTGACGTCTGAGTCTTAAGGTCGGTCAAAAATGGGGTGTCTACAATCGTACTCCGTGCCAAAACGATAAACTAGTTAGCAAACATGCGTGATCCTAGTTCATGTCAAATTGACTAATGTAACACATGCAGGATGCAATTAGAGTAGGCTCGGCTAACCTAAACATGGCATGTGAAATGCAGTCAACTGATGCACGTATTCAATTTGGAATTGAAGTACAAATGCAGTTAGCATGATGTACCGAACCCGGTGCATGCAATACAAATGTATGGATGCACGCATGCATAGCATAAGGTATGCTAATTTAAACATGACCTATTACTAACCATCAAAGCAGGTAAGTAAAAGGGAAGAAAGAAGTGGGGATTGGAAGACATGCACACACTCACCCACACTTATTACAAATTTGCCCTCGCTCGGAGGGACCGAAAGAATATTACAAATTAACTAACCGACAAGCTAATTAAATGTTATAGACCATCTAATTAGCTAAGCAAATTAACTAATCTAGGGAAAACAGATAAATCGCCTCAGGAAGAGGGCTCAATGTGATGTGTACTTGGTCCTGCGCGGAAGCGCATTGCCATGCCTAGGTTGCCTCTGTTTTCCTTGCTGTACTCCTCTGGAGGCTGCCAAAACCTCAGGATTGCTTCTCTGGATACTAGGGAATGCCATCGGCTGAGTAGGATTACCACCGGCAGTGGTATGTGGTCACCGACCATTTATGAAGCTATCGGCAGAAGGATAATTGCCGGTCGGCACTGGATACTGCCGGTTGGCAGAGGGTTCCTGCAGAACCTGCAATTGACAGCAACAGAGGGCAAGGCAGAGCATGGCGATACAATTCAAGCAATGTATGCACCAATCATGTCCCTTATCATGGTAATGACTCAAAGGAACATGCTCCTCGGTTCTCGGACCATCAATCGCGCATTTCCATGCGTGGTGGCCGAAGGGACCAAGTGTGCACATTTGATGTTAAATGCAATGCGATGCACAACCAAACTAATGGGGACTTAACCTCTACCAATGGGGACTTAACCTCTATCATGGATAGTCAAGAGGCCAAGCATGCATGCCAATGAAATGCAACCTAAGCTTGTTAACTAGGCATGCAATACGGCAATGCAAATGAGCATGCAAGAAATGCAAGGCATAGAGCAATGCAACTAACAAGTGTGCAAGACTAATGTAGGCATTCAAGCATGTAAGCCAACATGTGACTTCATTCAATCATGTGATTTCAAACATGCAACAACTCACCAATATGCTACAATATACAAGGAGAGCATGCAACAAATAAAGAGATGGACTTAAACATGATTTGGGCAGCTCTAATTAGGCCCAAAACAGTGGCCAAAAACTTAAGAAAAGGGACCAAACACACTTACACACATGCACATGTTAATGGGCCTATACTTAAGCAAACAAGGGCAGCTTTCAAGCATATTAAAAGAGGCTAAGCATGGACTAATGGTATGCAAGGTAAGCATTGAAAATCATGTTACAAAGGGTGTTAAGCCAATTAAACAAGACAAACAAGGCATGCAAACAAAGCCAAAAACCCAAGGCAAGCCAAGAGGCTTAAACCAAGACTAAATTAACCAAGCCTTACAAGGCTAAGAGGACTTAAAATAGGTGTAGTGCAGACCTAAACAACACCCAAGGGACACCTAGATGGCATCTAAATGGCTCAAAATCAAAAGCATGCACAATGACCGAAACATGGAGCATGCAAGTCAAGCTTCCAAAGCTTCAAAGAGGTGTCCAAAGCAAGCATACAAGCATGTCAAAGGGACTGAAATTATGCTATAAATGATGCTAAATCATTAGAATAAAGCAAGTAGTGCATGCTACATACTCACACACTTGAGGCCAACAAGCCAAAATGCAAAGGGGGCATATAATGCATGCCATGGCCGACCCAAACAACTATGGACAGACCTCTAGCATGGCAAAATAAGCACACAAGCTTCACAAAACCAGAGCTAAAACATGCTCGAACAACGGTTTACAACCTAAGGCATATTAAGGCCTAAACATGGCATTACAAGGTAGGTATGCTAAGCATGCATGGTGTACCAAAACCAAGTAAAAACAGAGGCATATTATTACATAATAAGCACAAAAAACAGCCAAGGCATGGTCAACAAGAGCCTAAGCTAGGTGCTCCCTCAAGAGGCAAAAATGGCCCTTTTCAAGGACAACAAGGAGAGGGGGTGACTCTCTCCTTCTTGGGACTTCAAGGCACCATCCTTACCATTGAAATCCCTCAAGATTTCAGTGGTGAGGAGGCCCAAACACCAAAATCCCGGAGCTCACTTAAAATGGCTCAAAATGGGGCCTCTCAAGGCCTAAGAGGGGTCAAACACCTCCAAACCACAAAACACTCTAAACAAACAATTTAGAGGGCCTAAAAAAAACTTTTTTGTATTATACACTAAGCACAAAAATAGTTCGAAGATGGGTAAAAATACAATGCAAAAATGGAGAATATAAAGGTAAGTTTCTTACCCTTGAAGACCCTCTTCAACAATGGTGGACCAGCTGCTTCCTTGAGCTTAAAACCACCCAAGAACCTCAAGAACAACCTCCTAGAACCTCAGTAGCCAAGGGAAGGTGTGACACTATGTGTTTGTGTGCAATAGTAAGACACAAATGCACCTAGACACACACAAGAGAGAAAAAGGGAGAGAGAATGTGTATCAAACCCTAACCCTAAAACCAGAGCTCTCTTCTGTGTTTTTTATCTCTAAAATGTCTAACCTAGAACAAGGAGAAGAGCTCTCCTCTTATAGAAGTCCTCCTTTGTAAAGCTTTCCAAACAAGCTTCTTAGAGGGAAATCCCTCCATACACGTGTATGGAGGGAAACAGAGAGGGTGCCAGCTATCACAGCTGGCACAAAATATCTACATAAAGTAGATGAACAGTAGTCGGCTGCCCAAAATTGCCATTTTGACAAAAAGGAGTGCCAACCGGCAACAAACAATGCCGACCGGCAATATACATTGCCGATGGCAACAAAATACCAGCCGGTGGCCTCTGGCCATGGCCGGTGATGTGTGGGGATGCCTCTCAAGGCATTCCCTGTCCCTCCAAGGCAAAACACAAGTGTTTGGTACAAAACCAGACACTAAACAGTCGAGTTTGGAGATCCTATGGCAAGGCGCGTAGCCGAGACCTCTGGGAACTCCAAACGAACACAAACATGGATGATCACCGGGTGTTCAAACGGTGACGTCCAAGTCTTGAGGACGGTCAAAAATGGGGTGTCTACAGTTGCCCCTCTTTGACAGAACTCGAAAGTCATAACAATGACGGGAGTGAATGTCAAAGCCCAAAGACGACCCATTTTTGATAAGGCCGAAGACTCAGACAAACATGCAAGACAAGCAAGATATGAGCCCGAAGGCAGGGGCAAAATGCAAGACAATGCACAGAGCCAAGCATAATTTATGATCATGCAAAGAAAACTGTAATGAAGCATACATGCGACAGTTTTAAGCTAGCATACACCAAACGACATTACAATGCAGAAAGGATGTAAGAGAATCATGTAATTCTCGATACGTCTCACTCAGAGGATACAATACCTGTGCGGCTCGTCTGGTTGTACCAACCTCAAATGAACCGTACATACAATATCGTGCCTGCAAAGAAAACAAACTTAACAGGTACAATATTGTTAGCAACATGCATGACAATCAAAATAAATGCAAGATGACTATGCAATATATACAAAAACCTATGTAAAGAATGCAAATGAAAATGCATATGCATAATGAAACAATGCAAACTAGTGCAAAGCAATGAATCATGACCAATCATGAGCGGTTCGAAACCACACCTATGTCAAATAGATTGATGGAGGTAACAAGTCTGTCTACCATAGAACGGTCAACTGAACTATGAGTAATGTAGACAGACACAAGAACAAGTATTGGGGGGGGGGGATGACATAAGGTGGGGAGACAACCCGCTGGGGAAAGGACTACGATCCTAATGCCGGATGCAACGATTACACTACAATGTAATGAAGATATGCTGGGGAGATGGCAATGGATATGGCATGCGGGCCAAACCAAATCTTGCCTAGGAAAGGCATGTACGCATACGAGCCATGTCTAACATAGAACGGTCCACTGAACTATGCTTCGACACGAGAGGTATGGGCACATACGAGACCAAGCTCAACATGGAAAGGCGCATGCCATAGATGGAAAGTGATGCAGTGAATGCATGCAAATTACAATGCAATATCTACAAATATGCAATGGAAATGGCATGCGGGCCAAACCAAATCTTGCCTAGGAAAGGCATGTACACAAACAAGTCGCGGCTAGCATAGAACGGTCCACTGAACTATGCTTCGACACGAGAGGTATGGGCACATACCAGACCAAGCTCAACATGGAAAGGTGCAAGCCATAGGCGGAGGTGATGCAGTGAATGCATGCAAGCTACAATGCAATGTGCACTATATTATAATGATGCATGGCAATGTGACTATTTACGATGGTGTATGACAATATTTTTTGTTTTTGAAATGCAAATGATGTATAAAATGCATGTTGCATGGAATGCGCGACAACACGCGACTTTTGAGATACATGACAATGTAAATGGACTGTGCACATCAATGCACTAAAGGTCTTGCACCTTCCGAGGATTTAAGGTCTCCTAGACCGTGTAATACCTGTGCGGTTCGTCTGGTTGCACCAGCCTCAAATGAACCGTACATACAATATCGTGCTTGAAAAGAAAACAAACTTAACAGGTACAATGCATATTAATGTATTTGAAAATGCGTGACAACGCAAAGCAAGTGGGAAGCATAACAATGCTGCGAAAGCACAGACATGTAAGTGGAGCACGCGGTATACGCAGGCAACAAAATTGGTCATAAGCATGCAGTCTACGCAAGCAATGAAATTGAACATAAGCATGCGGTCTACGCAAGCAATGAAATTGAACATAAGCATGCGGTCTACGCAAGCAGAACATGCGGTCTATGCAAGTAATGGAATTAATCACAACCATGCGGTCTACGCAAGCAAAACATGCGGTCTACGCAAGTAATGAATTTGAACAATCATGCGGTCTACGCAATCAAAACATGTGGTCTACGCAGGTAATGAAATTGAACAAACATGCGGTCTACGCAAGCAAAACATGCGGTCTACGCAAGTAATGAATTTGAACAATCATGCCATTTTGACGAAAAGGAGTGTCGACCGGCAACAAACAATGCCGACCGGCAATATACATTGCCGATGGCAACAAAATACCAGCCGGTGGCCTCTGGCCATGGCCGGTGATGTGTGGGGATGCCTCTCAAGGCATTCCCTGCCCCTCCAAGGCAAAACACAAGTGTTTGGTACAAAACCAGACACTAAACAGTCGAGTTCGGAGATCTTGAGGCAAGACGCGTAGCCGAGACCTCCGGGAACTCCAAACGAACACAAACATGGATGATCACCGGGTGTTCAAACGGTGACGTCCAAGTCTTGAGGACGGTAAAAAATGGGGTGTCTACACTGCGCCAAACACTCCCGTCGCAACTACACTTGTCGAGGCTCAAAAAGGTAGTTGTGGAGGCAAACAGATAGTACACAGTACATGTAGAGGGACACGTGGCACCTTCAGCCTGGTGGCTCAAGGAAGAACATTCCATGTGATCCTTTGAGACACATGTCCTCTCTCTATTTGGCCACTTGGTGTTCTGTTGGTACCAAGGAAAAGCCTATAAATAAGACCTATTTCCCAAGGTTCAGCAAGAGGAATTTTGGGGATTTGGGGGAGATGCTGCCTGTAATAACTCGACCCTCTTATATGTTTTATATCCTTCATTATATGAGTAATGACATGCTTAATGTGAAATTCCATGTGGAGTTGTGTTTACATACATGAATTATTTAATTATGATAGTATATCTGTTGGTTATTGGAGAAAATCTATTAAAATTGAGATGTTTGGACTAGAAATCGAAAGCCTTAGAGGCGCGATAACCCGAAATTGACTTTATATTTATGATTAGCATGATTTTTAGGACATAATATAAAATTTCGTAAAAATTTGATTCGTAATGAATTAAAGTGATTTATTTGGGCTAGCCTTATATAAGCCTTAGACATAAGAGATTCAAGGCAACACTTGGCATCAAAACAAATATAAAATATCTCCTGGAGGAGACTTAGAGAAGAAAAAGAAGAGAGAGGAAGAAAAGAGCAACTAAGGCTTGGAAATTGAAGACTTTTGCTAGAAATTTCAAAGAATAGAGAACAAGGTATGTGTAATCTAACTAAAATACCCTAAACCTCACTCCAATTGTTTAGTATCAAGCTTGAGAATGATGTTCTCCACTTATTTAACTTAAGGCTTTTAAATTACTCAGTTTGGTTGGTAAATATCCGTGAAAGACATCAAGATCCATTGTTTGATCTAGTTAAGGGTTGATTCTTGTGTTAGACAATCTTTAGTCTTTGCACAAATGTTTGTATCTACATTGTTTAACTATAAAAAGATGAAAAGAAATGTGATTATTAACTTGTATAAATTGCTTAAAGTGAATTATGATCTATTTATGTATGAATTCATGTTTATTATGTTCACATAATATGATATTGGAGAGATATTGCTCATATTTTCCCTTAGAAATGCCTTTGGAAAGTTTAATTTTTGATGATGTTTGGACTGCCCAGGAACAGAGCAAGAACCGCACGTGCGGGGTTCATGGCCGTACGTGCGGGAACACAACCGCACGTACGGGGATCACATCTGGATGTGCGAAAAATAGGGGTGACCAAGATTGCATTCTTAAATAAATGCGCGTACGGAGCCGCACGTGCGGTGAAGGACTCCCGCACGTGCGGCCAAAGATGGAAAATTTCTGCTAATTTCTTTTTCTCTTTTCAACCCTCTGATCATGTTAACACGACCATTTGATGCTTCTGTAACGCGTTTAATTGAATGGAATTTACCGAATCGAACATAGAGTAAAAAGAGAAAACTAAAGAAAAGTGATATACTTACGAGTTGTGTACAATGTGTAGGACACGTGCATGAGAAGACCATTGTTCATCCACATCACAATGAGTAATAGTAATGTAATGATATGTTTCTTACACGTATTGTTCTCACATGTGTTATCCAATATCTACTCTATGTTTCTCTCAAATAGTTTATGCTATATGAGTTAGATTTGATAAAATAAGTGTAATGATTGAACATTAGCACATAAGGTATGGACCTGAGGTCGTTTTGTCCTGTTAGGAATAATGGGCCTAAGGCCGTTTTACTATTACAATGGGCCTAAGACCGTTCTGTATGACATTGGGCCTAAGGCCGTTCTGTACTACGTTGGGCCTAAGGCCGTTCTGTTCTAAGTGGGCCCAAGGCTGTTCAGAAAAAGGAAATGTAAATAAGATTGACTTAAAATTTATGAATATGCATTACAAGAGTTATACTCGTGCACATATTCTTTTCGCATTGCTATTATTCGTTGAGCCTTGCTCACTCTGTTTTTATGAATGTTTTGTAGGTAATCAGCCTGCAAGACAACCTTAGGTCAGCTGCAGGTGCCTTTTGCTGGGTCTATTTTGCCGAGTCACTCGAAGTGGCCTTTTGTCTTCATTTGGCCGGTTCCTTATGTTGGCATGTGTAACTAGTTTTTGGATGAATTGTCTTAGATACTTGTCAATATGTAATTTTTGAGTTGCTTGCTACCCTTGTATAGACTTATATGTGTGAACTTAATATAAACGTATATATGTATGCTATACTGTATTAAGATCCTGACATTTAGGCACAACTCAATGGATGATATATTTTAATATCATATTTGCTTCCGTTCAGGCCCCAATGTTGAGTAAAACTTAAGGAAATTTGGTTTTGAGGCCTAGGTATGGGCCGGTCATGCGCAAACTTTTAGGGACAGGTTTGGGTTGTGATAGCTGGTATCAGAGCCAAGTTACTATCTTACACACGGGTCCATTGAGCTTCAGAGAGTCTAGAAAAGATTTAGGTTACATGCATAGCATTTCTTGGTGCATACAAAATGAGATATAGCAACGAGATTCATATGATTAATGCCAAGTGTTATAAAACCAATGTATCTTGTATATTCTTGTGTACTATAATTGATTGATATGCAAATTATGGTGAGAACAAGGATGGATGATTCGGAAGGTGCTACCTCCGTACGGTTGGATAAAATGGAAATGATGATTATAAAGATGGTAGAAACTTTGAGGCAACAACAGCAACAATAGCAGCAACTACCACCGCCACCGACACCTATACCACCGCCACTGGTACAAGATTATCAAGCTGAGGACCGAACGATTACGCTCACGAAAGAATTCAAGAAGATGAAGCCACCCTCATTCAAGGGGGGAATTGAACTAATGAAAGCATAAGCATGGGTGTTGGGCATAGAAAAGTTATTTGAGGTTTTTCCATGTACTGAAGCCTAAAAAGTGCAACTTGCTGCCTTTACTCTAGAAGATGAAGCGCGAAGGTGGTGGATGCTCACAAGAGTTGAACACCAAGAGTTAACATGGGCTCGATTTTTGGAGCTGTTCTATGATAAATATTTTCCACAATGTATGCGAGACAAGAAAGTGATCGAGTTTGAGACCTTGAGACAAGGGAACAGAACT
>NW_021025799.1:1375347-1389430 GCF_004153795.1 Camellia sinensis | reverse complement strand
TCCCCAAAATGATGACGATCTACCCGATGGGCATGCTGGATCCCCTCGTACAATAACTCTCTGATCTCTGCAAGGGCCTGCAGACCAAGCTGTCCATCACGTCTGAAAATGGCGTCCTCAGCCAAGTGATATGACCTCCCAGCTCGAACCACCTGTAAAAAAAATAGATATATTAGGCTATAGTTGACTGAAAATAATCAATTATGATATTAACAATTATCGGACATATAGTACGATACTCACCAATGCCTCGAGAGAAGGCCCAACTCCCTGATATTCGGCCTCGGACAGGTGGCTCGGATTACCGACAAGTAGGTGTGTATGTCGCCGATACCACAACATGTAAGGGTCGGGAGAGGGGAGGACCCTATCGCTCCAGTCAGCTTGTACAATAGTGTCGCGACGGGCATCCCACAACTGTATGTATCGCATATGATGCAGACTCCAGTCAGTGCTGGCTTGGCCACGTCTATCCGTCGCATGCAACCGCCACTCGGTGTCACACCGATCCGGCACGGCCTGGACCCGACCAAACTGTCGGAGGACACGATCAGGGAGATGCCACTCAACCACGTCATAACAAATGAGTGGTACTCTCGCCATCCATATATCCTCACCTAGGCGGCAGTAGTCTGGGAGCGTGTGGAGGACATCAGCATAAGGCTGCCAGATAAACTACAATAACGACAAGTCTATTAAAAATCGCTCATAAACATATACAGTCCATATGACAATTAAAATGTAGGTATTTAAATTTGATACCTCGCCGTCTATCATCCGGTCAAGCTGGTCTCTATACACAACCACTACGTGGATCGATACGACCTCGTGGCTCATGTCAACCCTCCACCAGCTACCTCGAGGTCCGGCCGGCATCTGCATGTCTCCCTGCCCGATGGGAACCTCACCAGGACCAACTAGTTGTTGCCTAGACGGGGCAATGCGAATCAATCTCTCCCACGCCCAAATCTGCAATAGTTTGAACGCAATTACAATACTGAAATATGCCATACAATATGAATTGACATGTAATAAAATTCTTACTAACCTGTAGCAAGACAAGGGGTCCTCCGATCTGAGTCACACCCACCTGAGTGGCTCGACATAACATCCTATACAAGCATGCCAAAGCCGCGGCGCCCCAGCTGTACTGGCCGATGACGTCAATGTCTCTCAACAGTGGCAAATACATCAGCTTGAGCAGGTTCTGTGACTTATCAAGGAGAAGTACACCCCCAATAAGCCACAGAATATATGCTCGCGCATGCTGCTGTACTAACTCATCTGCAGCATCATCTGGAAAATCGCCCTGAAAATGCTCCGACAGCCACCTCACCCTCACTCTACCTGCCTGTAAGTCTGCAGGTGTAGGTGCTACTCCCAATAGCTCAGCACATAGCGCTATCCACTGCTCCCTCGTCAATGATAGGTCAAGTCCAGTAACTGCTCGCCCATCAATCCGTAGACCGTATAGGACAGATACGTCCGAATATATTTTTTGAATTGAAAAAAATAAACGTATTATTCATATATATTTTTTAGTTTTTAAATGTAACTCTAAAAATAATAAATAGAAAATATGATATATGCTGGTTGGTTTTTGTTTTCAAAAACATATGTAGATGTAACAATACAGAGATATTCAATCTCTACTACTGCTCTGTTCATCGCTTTGATGGTTTGAATTGTTATTATATTTTAAGAATCACAGATTGTAATACTTTATGGGGATGAATCATGCTGTGATTGTAATATATGGATGAGGCATGCAGTGATCGTGATATTCTAAAGTTTCATACTTTTTTTCTTTGGATAAGGCATACAGTGATTGTAATACTTTTTTAAGTCATTGACTGTACTACTTTCTTTTTCTTTTTTTTCTTTTTTTTTGTTTGAGGAAGTGCACAAGTTGAATTATGTTGAAAATTTATATAATTTTAAACCGCCAAACCGATTCGCATCCATCCGCCAAACCGCCAATCCGCTCAATCCACATCCGCTAGATTGGCGGACGGATGCGGATTGATTTTCTTCAATCCGCCAATCTGGCGGACGGATGGCGGATTGGAGGTTCTGTGGCCGCAATCGACCCGCGCCCACCCCTAGCGGCGCCCCAGCTGTACTGGCCGATGACGTCAATGTCTCTCAACAGTGGCAAATACATCAACTTGAGCAGGTTCTGTGACTTATCAGGGAGAACTACCCCCCCAATAAGCCACAGAATATATGCTCGCACATGCTGCTGTACTAACTCATCTGCAGCATCATTTAGAAAATCACCCTGAAAATGCTCCGACAGCCACCTCATCCTCACTTTACCTGCTTGTAAGTCTGCAGGTGTAGGTGCTACTCCCAATAGCTCAGCACATAGCGCTATCCACTGCTCCGTCGTCAATGATGGGTCAAGTCCAGTAACTGCTCGCCCATCAATCCGTAGACCGTATAGGACAGATACGTCCTGCAATGTGACGGTGGCCTCACCGGTCGGGAAATGAAATGTATGAGTCTCTGTGCGCCATCTCTCGACGAGAGCAGTAATGAGTGGGTGGTCCAGTCTGATATGGCCTATACGATATACACCATAGAATCCCGCGCGTAGTAGACACTGCAAGACTCTATGGTCCAATGGACGATCCCACAGGCCGGAATCTCCCCGTCGGCATGCCACCACGGTGCGTGACTGGTCCTGCATAACAGAATGAGTATTTTAAATTATAGCATTATCAAGGAAATCAAAAACAAAATCCAGTGTATTTTCATTGTACGCGTAAAGTCCAATAAACGTTATTGCATACCGGGTGCGTGACTGGTCCTGCATAACAGAATGAGTATTTTAAATTATAGCATTATCAAGGAAATGAAAAACAAAATACAGTGTATTTTCATTGTACGTCTAAAGTCCAACAAACGTTATTGCATACCGGGTCCTCCCATATACTGTCAGCCCTATGTGGATGACTCAAAAGGGGGACCTCATCAGGTAGATGTGCCATGAAGCCTGTACAGTTGAAAAACAAATACATTTTGAAAAACTGTATTGGTGAGCATGTAGTTTACCTATATCAATTAAGCTCAAATTATTATGTACATGACGACTTGGAAAATAAATGTGGTCGATTATTTCAAAAGTATAAATTTGTGTGCCATTAACATGGAAGCAATTAACTAAAATCAAAATTTTGCATATTATGTGCCATTAAATATGATAAGCAATTCAACATAACCTATCGTTATCTATGCTTCGGACTAATATAAAAATCTTTTACAAAGTCATTTTACGATCTCAGTTACATAAGCTTAATAATGACCAATAACATGTGGATAGTTTTTGTATGTCAATATTTACAAACAAAATGGAATGATCATTTTTTTTTTCAAAACTTCATTATTGATTTTGGCATATTTGACATAACCTCATTATTGATTTTGACATATTTGACAAAATTCGTTACATTTATGGCATATTCGACAACTTCATTATTGATTTTGTAATTTTTGTTTTGCAATAGAGTAAAAAATTTGTAAATTACGTACATATAATTCATAAATTCTAAATGTACAAAATGCTTGAATCAGTCGAAATATTAAAATCTTAAAATGAAAGAAGAACTATGTGATTTTAATTAAAATTCTGTAATAAACATTTTGAATGAAGTAGAGAATAAAAACTATGATAGTTGTAAATTTTGTCAAGCAAATAAAACAATTACAATATATAAAGAATTAAACAACAGAAATGATCTATTACAAATAAAAAATGTTCTATTAAATGTATGACCCCGTTTACAAATAATGAATTACAAAAGAAAAGAAAATGATCTATTACAAATAAAGAATTACAAAAAGATCTATTACAATATGTAAGTATTACATAGTCTTCATCGACCAAGTCGCGCCGGACATGTTCGCCTGTCATGACCTGTCTGTTGGCACTCACTGCAACGAGAGGTCAAACGCCTATCTGATATGTCCATCTCATTTGGAATACGAGACATAGATGCACGACCCCGTTTCACTTGTCGCAGACGCAGTACATTAGGCATTAAAGTCCACTGCGGATCAGCCCAATAATCTTGATGCGGTATTGGATTGAATTTAGTTTCCCAAACCCTAATGTATACAGGAAGCCTATATACTGGATCAACGTACTCGAATGGATTGTCACCGCATTCAGACATTACAGCGAGCATATGAGAACATGGATAGTGTCGTATCTCATATTTCCCACAACTGCACGTGGGTTGATTCATCCGCACAATTTGTGTACTGCGACCTCGTCCATGGCGAAAAGATGTTTTCACCTCAAACACGCGGCGTGGCCTATAAAAAAATTGTAATAGAAACTAATGAAGTTCATGTTTTTAGGTGTAGTTAAATTGACAACATAATAACAATAATTTAATTTATATTACAAACTAACCTGTTATATGATATCAACTTGAAAGTATTTGCCCTTGCGATGCCATCCTCAATAGTTTTTTGCATCTGTCTAGGGTATTGGAACTCATTTCGTACATCTAGTTCAGCTTGGGCTCCCATCTCGTCAAAATAGTTTACAAGCCGCCGAAATGTAAATTCAACCATAGCTGAGATAGGTAAGTTCCTTGCACCTTTCAAGACGCTATTGAAGCACTCTGCATCATTGCTAGTCAATACCCCCCACCGATGTCCACCGTCATACGAAATGGCCCACTCCTCAGGATTCATCTTGTAAACCCAAGTGATGGCTTCTTGGTCAATAGCATGTATTTGTTGTAAGTAACCATTACACTTCCATCGTTGATGAGCACTTCCTGCTTTCCATAGAAGTTGTTAGTTGGATGTGATGTTTGTGAGAGAAAAAGTGAAATGATTATGGGATTTGATGTGATATTTTGTTTGGATTGATTTTTTTTGGTTTTATAAAATATTTGTCTTATAGTGAAAAAAAATAAAAAAAATAAAAGCTCAAAAACCAACTTACCAAACACCGCCATAGTGACATCATAAAAAATAAGGTCTTTTCCCAATATAAGCCTTTTTTACATTGCATTTCCAAAACTAGGCCAACTTCTGACGGAATTCCAAAACTAAGTTAAAGCGCCATTACTATTCGCGCTTTTACTGTTAGGAGCGCAAAAGTAGATGAACAGGAAAATCGCTATTACAAATAGCGACTTTGATTAAGAAGTCGCTGTTACGAATAGCGCTTCTAGCGTTAGTTTTTTTCCCAATAAAAACGCTGTTCTTAACAGCCCTTTTTACACAAAATTTTGTTGCCAAAAAAACGCTATTGCTAATAGCGATTTTAACAAAAATTGTTTGCAGAAAAAACGCTATTTCTAATAGCGATTTCAGTTCAAATTTTGTTGCCAAAAAAACGCTATTGGTAATAGCGATTTTAATAGAAATTTTTTTTTTTCGCCCAGCGTTTTTAACATAAACTTTGTTGGAATAAAACGCTATTTTCAAGATAAAACAAAAGAAAAAAACATAAAACATATTTTAAAAAATATATTTACACTGTATATTTTAGTACTTGGCTTTACTAAAGCAATTATCATGTTAAAATATGTTTTTTTTTTTCTTTTGTTTTTGTTTAGAATGTGTAATTCATAAATTTTACATAATATGAAAAAAAACCTCTTTTCATATATTAATTTTACATACTATTTTTCATATATATAATTTCAAAATCATATTCATGTAGATATTATTAAGCCAATCATGTTCATTTATTTGGCTTTACTGAAGCCGTTGACATGTTACATTTTTCATTTTTTCTTTTGTCTTTGTTTTGATTTAGAAAATGTAATTAAAAAAATTTTTTCGTCTTCACTAAAGTTGTTTTCATGTAAATATTTTTTTTGCTTATTGTTTTGTGTAATTAATAATTTTTTTTTTCGTTTTACTAAAGTCGTTTTCATGTAATTTTTTTTTTCTTTTGTCTTTGTTTTGGGTTGGAAGGTGTTATTTAGAAAATTATTTTGGCTTTACGAAAGCCGTTTTCATTTAAACATACATATATATTTATTCTTTTGTTTTGGGTTAGAAGGTGAGAATGTAATTCAGAAAATCAGTTTAGTAAACCAGTTTAGTAAAACCGTTTTGTACCCGTTTTCATTTATAAAATTTATTTTTTTGTATCGTCTTTGTTATGGGTTAGAATGTGATATGCATGCTGTACAGTTCAAAGCACACCCACACACTGTGCAACTCGACGAGCAACGACGAAGGGTGAGACACGAAGACCACCGCAGAGTAGGCCAAGAAGACAAAGGCCACAGCGAGAGCTCCTAAAATAAATTTTCTCAACATTTTTGTAATAATACTTAATGCATAATATACGAAGTCAGTACTTTACAAAATACTCATACGGGTATGAAAACAACATAACTGAAGTTGCAAATGTAATAGTTTTCAGTTACATAGGTAGTACAGACATAATTCTCCCACAAAAATACATTATGGACACCATGAACTGAACACACATTACATACATCCTGGACACTCTTAACTGAACACACAATACATAAACATAACAGTTAGATAGACAAACACCTAATTCATGACCTAATATTGCATATTAATAGCCGTAACATTTGACAGACACAATACATAAACATAAACTTAAACATAAACATAACATAACATAACAGTTATACTTACTCTAACACAGACATTACATATTAATGCAAGTTGTTATATTGCCGAAGTGTAGACATTAACACCTAATTCGCGCTTAAATCGGCAGGTGGCTCAGAGTCTGAACAATCCGAAAGCTCAGCGTCAGAGACAAGTTCAGGATCTTCCATGATAGCCTTGATAGCCGCAACATTTGGTTCTGTTTTGTTCTTCTGGGCATCCTTCTTAAGTATGAGTAGCTGCATATCGCGGGTCAATCTATGACCCATTTGAGAAATCTCACGTTGTAGTGTTTGACATAGTCGATCAACATTATCAGGATCTTCCTTTTGGATCTCAACAGAACGTGCTTTTGGCACCTTCAGTCGTCTTTCCCGACATAATCTTTCGTTTTGCACTCGCTCTATAAATAGTGCGGGCCACTTAAGAAGTCTAGCCTTTGCATAACCATATCCTGTTTGATTTTCTGATGGATCCTCCACCAAACCACATGGATCTCGATAGTACTTGGGCATGACAAAATGTCGCTTATCCATCAAAGTGCCAATTTTTTTTTTGGTATTACAAAACACATGCTTACCCATCAAAGTGTCAATTTTTTTTCCCTTCTTACGTACGAAATTGCTATGGACTATTAATTAAAATAATTTATTACTCTTTTCATGCATATATGTCTGCACACCTCTATGGACAGAATAATTATGATATTTGCTTCCGCCAACCCCTAATTTTGTAAATCTATTTAAGTGGCCTTCGGTAATCTTAGGATTACTGGCCGGTCATACCTATAGTAGCGGGTTTGGGTCGTGATAGAGTGGTATCAGAGCACGAGTTATACCGTACACATGAGTCCATATAAGCTACAAGATGTCCTAGAAAGAATTAGGGGCATTACATCAGCATGTGTTAGTGTATGTGAAATTATACGACATGTCTGAAACAATTAGACATGAAATGAAATTGAGCATTGTCAAAACTATAAACGAGCTATTTGCCTATGTTTATTAGTGCTCTATTTACCTATAGCAAATGGAGAGAACAAGAAGTGATGACGTGATTGAATCCTTTGATGCCAGAATGGAAAGAATGTTAGAAGCTTTAACCAAGTCCATGAGATAACAACAGAGACAACAACTACCTCTTTCGCCTTCTTCAGTGCAAGTGGAACCGATAATTAATAACATTATCGGGTTGACTCAGAAATTTAACAAGATGAAACCTCTGACTTTTCTAGGTGTTATTGAGCTACTGAAAGTTGAAACCTGGATACTAGAAACTGAAAAATTATTTGAAATGTTTCCATGTTGGATCATTTTGGATCATTTTGGATCGTTCTGAAAAGTAAGAAAACCTGATTTTGGATCATTTTGGATCGTTCTGAAAAGTAAGAAAAAAATTAAATTTATTTACTCCTTTTTTTTCTTACACATACAAAAACAAAAAAATAATTACGGAGATAATTTATAATGGCAAAAAATTAGAGATAATTAAATTGAAGTTGGTGGTTAAATGTATGGACTATATTTTGAATAGTTATCCGTGTGAATCTATCGGGCCATCCGTACCAATTATTTGGTATTACAAAACACATGCTTACCCATCAAAGTGTCAATTTTTTTTTTCCCTTCTTACGTACGAAATTGCTATGGACTATTAATTAAAATAATTTATTACTCTTTTCATGCATATATTGTAACTACTCTAATAATGACTTCTAATTATACAAACATGAATAAACATTATTAGAACATAATGTTTAGATTTTCCTTTTCAATGGTAGTGGACAATCACAAAGTGAAAAAGGCGATAAGTCAGCTCGTTCAATACCCATTTCAAAACATATAAGCTACAAGATGTCCTAGAAAGAATTAGGGGCATTACATTAGCGTGTGTTAGTGTATGTGAAATTATACGACATGTCTGAAACAATTAGACATGAAATGAAATTGAGCATTGTCAAAACTATAAACGAGCTATTTGCCTATGTTTATTAATGCTCTATTTGCCTATTGCAAATGGAGAGAACAAGAAGTGATGATGTGATTGAATCCTTTGATGCTAGAAACTGAAAAATTATTTGAAGTGTTTCCATGTTGGATCATTTTGGATCGTTCTGAAAAGTAAGAAAACCTGATTTTGGATCATTTTGGATCGTTCTGAAAAGTAAGAAAAAAATTAAATTTATTTACTCCTTTTTTTTCTTACACATACAAAAACAAAAAAATAATTACAGAGATAATTTATAATGGCCAAAAATTAGAGATAATTAAATTGAAGTTGGTGGTTAAATGTATGGACTACATTTTGGATAGTTATCCATGTGAATCTATCGGGCCATCAGTACCAATTATTTGGTATTACAAAACACATGCTTACCCATCAAAGTGCCAATTTTTTTTTCCCTTCTTACGTACGAAATTGCTATGGACTATTAATTAAAATAATTTATTACTCTTTTCATGCATATATGTCTGCACATCTCTATGGACAGAATAATTATGATATTTGCTTCCGCCAACCCCTAATTTTGTAACTCTATTTAAGTGGCCTTCGGTAATCTTAGGATTACTGGCCGGTCATACCTATAGTAGCGGGTTTGGGTCATGATAGAGTGGTATCAGAGCACGCCAGGGTTGAAGGAACTGTAGAGGTGAAACATTAATTCAATTTGTATTTTGTCAACTATATATTTGTGTCTCAACTTGATTATTACTGTTTATTTTCTCATTTTTTTCACTTATTTTTATTCGTATAACAGAACAGCTGAGATTTCATCTATACGTGGAGTTATATATTGTGTCTCCTTTACTTCCTATGTGAAGACTCTTATCTTTTCAACGTGAATGTTTTTTGTTGTCATTGCTCTATTGTCTTAATCTAAAAAACACATAACAAGAAGTATACTTGTTGTCTTAATTCTTTCGAATTAGTGGCGAAAAATAAAATAGGTTGAGAGATATTTAGTAGAGGGTGACGCGATTGATTTGGACAATATAAAATACAGGGTGCAAACATTGAGAGAGATTTTTTTAACCTGGTGATGTAATTGTTCAGATTTATGTAAAATATAAGTTAATTTGATTTGCTCCAACTTGTGCCATTACGGACCTTAATGACAAAGTTATTTCCTATGTGAACTAGTAACCCTCGTCCATTTTGTAGAGGGCATAGAGGCTTTCTTATAAAATTAAAACAACGAACTGATTTTGGATCATTTTGGATTGTTCTGAAAAGTAAGAAAAAAATTAAATTTATTTACTCCTTTTTTTTCTTACACATACAAAAACAAAAAAATAATTACAGAGATAATTTATAATGGCCAAAAATTAGAGATAATTAAATTGAAGTTGGTGGTTAAATGTATGGACTACATTTTGGATAGTTATCCATGTGAATCTATCGGGCCATCCGTACCAATTATTTGGTATTACAAAACACATGCTTACCCATCAAAGTGCCAATTTTTTTTTTCCCTTCTTACGTACGAAATTGCTATGGACTATTAATTAAAATAATTTATTACTCTTTTCATGCATATATGTCTGCACACCTCTATAGACAGAATAATTATGATATTTGTTTCCGCCAACCCCTAATTTTGTAAATCTATTTAAGTGGCCTTCAGTAATCTTAGGATTACTGGCCGGTCATACCTATAGTAGCGGGTTTGGGTCGTGATAGAGTGGTATCAGAGCACGAGTTATACCGTACACATGAGTCCATATAAGCTACAAGATGTCCTAGAAAGAATTAGGGGCATTACATCAGCATGTGTTAGTGTATGTGAAATTATACGACATGTCTGAAACAATTAGACATGAAATGAAATTGAGCATTGTCAAAACTATAAACGAGCTATTTGCCTATGTTTATTATGGCACAACTGGCTCAAGGCAGAAACAAACACAACAGCGTGAAAATCACTATTGTTCTATTCAGATCTTCTGGCGTAACTAGCTCCATGGCAGAAACATACTCAAAAGAAAGGTGTAAAAGACAAACACAAAACAAGATAATGATGTCCGAGGTAACACCCCCGAAATCAGCTGACTCTATCACAACAAGACTGACTCGATACAACAAGAGAGACCCAACTGACACAGTGCAAAAAGACTGACTCAAAAAAAAGAGACAGTCTCAAAACAAAACCACAGAACTAACTCAACACCCAAGTCAGAAACTACAAAAACCAGTATTCGCAAATGCTCAAAACAGTGCGTGCCACACACCACCTCTGAAGTAAACTGAGCACTGCCTGCAGGTGGTTCATCTCCTGATCACATACTCGTACTATCCCCCAAGTTCACTGATCCAGTGGTGATAGATTTTGCTGAGCTGGTACGGCGATGACCTTATTGTGAAACAGATCTTGTACATCATGGCGAAAATGAAAGTAACTGTTAGTGTCATGACCGGTTTGGTGATGGTAGGCACAGTATTTAGTCTTGTCATGCTTTGGAGGGATAGGATCGGGTAGAGGCTGTTGTTCCAATGGTTTCAGATGTCCTTTCCGGAGTAAGACCTCTAGAGCCTTTGACAAAGGCATATAAAGTGGGGCAAAAACCCATTTGACTCGAGGTGGATATTTGGTTTTTTGTGAGTTACTTCCGGATGCACCGGTGAATGAGGTAGCTATTTTTGATGCGGTGGTGGTGACCATGCCCACTTCAGAAGATCTTGCAGCTGCATCACCATTGGTAGTCGCATTCGAACTGCGGGAAAATACCCTCATGGGCTGCTCTTTCTCCTGGTCAATGAGGCCCTGCTTCATAGCGTCCTCGATCTGTACCCCAAGCTCATGCAAGTCAGAAAAGGTAGAGAGGGGCAAGACTATCATCTTTTACATTAGCCTAGGTTGGAGGTTGCGCACAACCATCCTTATCTGGTCTTTGTTGGAAGGCCTTGTAGTCACCATCGAGGCCTTTGCTCTCCATCTCGTCACAAACTCTGAAAAACCCTCATTTGGCTCTTGGTGGGTGACTTCAAGATCACGAGTTGTGACCTCGATCTGTGTGTTATAGGAGTATTGAGCAATGAAGGCCTCAGCCATCTCTTCCCAATTTTGTTTCACAAAGTTCTCTAATTTCGCATACCAAATTGCGGCTATCTCAGACATGGTTCGGTCGAATAGTGACAGCTTCTGGGCTGTGGTCAAGCCCATTGGCCTCAGGACATCAGAAAGCAGGTGGAGGTGCACCATTGGGTCTCCAAAGCCATCGAAGAGGTCGATATATGGCATCTTGAACCATTTCGGTAGAGTCACGGCCGAATCGGTGTATCCATCCTCTATATCCATAATGGATTTTGTGCCTTGAGCCTTCTTGAAAAGCTTTTCTAGCTTGCTCACTTTTAGCGCTGTTGGATCCACCTCGAACTCAAACGGTGAATCCACTAGATTAGTGGGTGCTTTCACTACAAGAAAAAACACTTTTGGCGACCACCTATTTTAGAAAACTATCTGTGACGAGGCTTTAGCGACCAACTCGCGACCAACATATTTTGGTCACGAAAAGGTTTTAGCGACCAAATATGGTACTTTTCGCGACCAAAATGTTGGTCACGGAAAGTGTTTTTTCTTGTAGTGTTTGGATAACTGGGGTAGGATTGGGGGCGGAGCTGGCCCCGTTGGAATGTCCGTATTTTCCTGGACATTTGCAGTCTCCCCGAGTATTGGAACTCTAGATGGGGGAGGAGGTGGGTACAAAGCAGATGCTCCGACTTGTTGTGGTTGTTGCTGTTGTTGAAGTCTATCAATCATTTCTGCCTGTTGGGCCATAACCTCGGCCTGGCGTGTGGCAAACTCTGTTTGACGGGCAGCATCCTGCTGTATGGCTTGCATACTCTCCGAGAGCTGACAAATCATATCCTCCATAGATGTCATATTGTGCTGATCTAACTGAACAACCGGTATATCTCCCTGAGGTAAAAACAGATATCTCAACCCAACTGCGCACAGATGAGATGGATAATGACCGCTGATCCGAAGACTGTTGAACTGATGATCTATGCCTGACTGACCTTTTTACCCTGCCTCTGGCAAAGGAACACTGATTTGCCCTTGAACTGAATCTCTGACCTGACAAAGTCTATCAACACAAGTCCAATGTACCCGAGGGATATTGGAGCCTTCTGAAGCTATAGTTCCACGACTACCCTAGCAAAAGAGAAAACAGACAGCATCTCAGCCTGATTTCACTGGAATAGATATAAGCATAGCTGAATGAATGTGCTCTCTACTGAATTTTGTCCAAAATCCTACCTCTAAAATGATACTCTCAGGTAAAACTGATTCCCCCAAAATACTAATGCTGATACCCTCAGGCCTGATACCCAGACTTGCAAACTGATACATGCATTCCCTGTAGAGACACACTCTAAAAGCACATAGCAAGCAAATGAGAGCCAAAACACCCCTATGGAGGGGTAGGGTTTCCCTGTCCTATTTTGTCAGGAGCTAGGGTTTTACTTCGCATGCAGCGGTTTCAAACAACCTACAATCGGGTAAGCAACCTGTCTTAGTTTGGAATGGTCACTATGGATTCCGATATGCACTAGGTCGAATAGTCAAAAAGGGTGCCCCGGTAAAAATCGGGGTTTGTGTTCCCGTCGTGGCAGAGCCCGCAACCGGTCAGCCTTATGGCACGCTTCTCGAAGTGAGCCTCCGACAAACCGTTCAGAAATAGAATACGGCAAACACGGTGTCCTAGGCACACCAATGCACATGCAATGCAAAGAAACACATAAGTTTAATCAAAACAAGATATCATGAGTTCGAATCAAGTTCTCTAACTCCCCAACAAAGTCGCCATAAACTATAGATGCGCCCTTGGGCTTTGCTACTACAGTTCGAACTCAATGTCACGGTTCTGAATCTAATCTCGCAAAGTGCAATGCAAGACCGATAAATCACCAAAGAGTCCAAATTCGGCAAATCGTTTTGGAAAACTGATTTTTAAGAAAGAAGTGCCAAACATGGACTGCTTTGCCAGATACAGAGTTGCCACCTAAATATTTTATTTTGGGGGGATTTAGGAAACCCTGACTCGTGCCTAAGGCCACATGTCCGTCATCACCAAAGTCGCCTCAGCTCGGGAACTTGGGTACAATTGGGAAAGGTCATCTATGACCACCCCCGCTCGCCCGATCAAAGATCGGCCTGTACTAAGCATGATATCTTGTTTTTTTGAAAACACATGTGCTCTTATTCCGGTTAATTAGCTAATCTTACTATGTGATACGCACAACACACAAGTATAGACTAGATCGCCTAATTTGGAACAAAGCATCGCATATCCGTTTGTTTGGAAATGGTTTGAAGTTTGCTACTCGCAAGTAGGCTAAAACACGGATTTCAATGAATCGTTCCAATTCAAGTAATCCAACCTTCACCCACAGGCATTCAGGCAGTTATATCACATAAGCATCTAGCCACATGGTAAGCATGCTATCATGGCAAAAC
>NW_021025799.1:1319434-1373694 GCF_004153795.1 Camellia sinensis | reverse complement strand
TCAAGGCTAGTGAGCTAAAATGCACTATGGCTATACAAAGCATGGCATGCATGACCAAAACAACATAAATCAGACCTTAAGCATGCTAAAACATGGCCAAAAGCTTCTTGGAGTTAAGCCAAAATCACACTAGAATGATGGTCTAAAGCATGATCCATGTTGGGCTAGTGTGCAAATTTACACTACAAGTGTATAAAGCATGCAAGAGGCTATCAAACCAACTTAAAAATAGAGTTATGGAAGGTCCCAAAAGTCACAAAAATGAGCTCAAACAAAGCCACAAAGAAGTAAAAACACATGCTCATTTGGTTGGCCATCAACACAAGCTTTCAAGAGAAGAGGAGGGGGGACAACCCCCTCCTATTTTGAGCCTCAAAATAAGTTTTCTACCACTAAAATTCCTCTGGAATTTAGTGGTTTGAAGGCCGAAAAGATGTTGTTTGAAAAGTTTGAAAGTTAGCTCACAAGGCCTTACAAGCCAATAAGCAAAAGGAAGAACAACCCCCTAGCCAACCAGGGCACAAACCAAGACTTTTAGGACTGACAAACCAGAGGAAAAAAAGAGGATTTTGTAGTTCAACACCATCCCAAAAAATAGCCCCAAAGTAGTGTGCAAAGGTGGTGAAGTAAGTGTGCAAAACAAATACAAAAGAGGAGAGGTGCTTACCCTTGTAGCACAGTAGCAAAAGGGCTTCTTTCTTGGCTCAAATGACCTTCTATCAGCCCAAAAACCAGTTCCAAGAGACCTCAGCCCATGGATATGCAACTTTGATGAAAGATGCCTAGGCAAAGGAGTCATATTTCTCTATTTCTATGCACTTCTATGCACTAAAGGGCAAGAGAGAGAGAGGCTTTAGAGAGAGGGGCAGAGATCTTGCTCTGGAAGTTTTGTAGAGAGAGAGGGAGTTTAGTGAGAGAAGCTCTCAAACTTGCTTAAGAAGTTCTCTCTTTGAATATGAGATATTTAGCTTCATATATAGCAATGCAAAGCTTTTGGTCGAAAATATCTAAGCATGGGACAGCTGGAGGTTGTGTGGAATAGCTGGAGATGAAATATCTTCAAAAAAAATGAATTTTGGTCACTCTTGGCTGATCGGCCATCTTTAGTGCCAACCTGCTACTTGTGATGGCCGATCTGCTACTTATTTGGCCGATCTGCTACTTTTGTGGCCGACAGCACACATTTGTGGCCGATAGGAAATTCTACTCTGCAGGTCCAATTTCAAACAAGCATAACTTCTCCATATGGACTCCTTTTCAGGTCATTCTTGTGTCCAAATTGAAGCCACGGAAGTAATATTTCCAATGGTGGTAGCCTTGTCTAAAAATGACAACTGTGAAAAAAGTTATTCTTGTTTTGGTGAAGCCACTCAATTTCGATCCTACCCGGATTGATGCCCAACTTCAACCAACCATATCTTCCCCATCCGGACTCGGCTTTAGAAGATTCTTGAGTGAAAAATGAAGCCCCGAAAGTCTTATTTCCAAAGGTTGTGGTCTCATAGCTTAAATCCAAGTGCATAGACAGATAAACTTGATTTAGCGAGGACCGATCGACTCTCTCTTAGTGATTCATCCCCAACTTCTTCCTCAGCTAGGTTTCTTCCCTCTTCTCCTCTTTTCTTCAACTCCAAACCCCTAAACAAGGTGTTTTGAAAGATTTTTTTAAATATTTCAACTCTCTTTCATTCATTTCCACTTTGTCCTTGCTTGGTTTACCAAAAGGCGCAACATTTTACAAAATGCGAGCCTCGAAACATCGTAGAAACTTTATTTCAAAAATATTTTGAAAGAGAGGGTTTTAAGGTCTAAAAACCATCCAAAATAGCTTTGGTCCAAAATGGGGTGTGAGGTTAGGATTTAATTCTCCTCTTGCCGAAGAAATCGAACCTTTGCCCTGCATACCTTTCACCACCAAGTAAACCATTAGTAGCGCCCAAGTCTTAAGGGCGGTCAAAAATGGGGTGTCTACAACATCACGCGTCTTGTTTGTTGCACCTTCAAATGAATTTAAGGGATCGAATGAAGTACATCAATGCGTTGCACAAATTAGGTTGATGTGCAAGCTACAGGAGTGTGCTTATGTGCCTACTGTAACATGTTTTAACCGGAAGTTAGAGGAATTAAAAAAGTGCAGCCCGGTGTAGACACCCCATTTTTGACCGTCCTCAAGACTTGGACGTCACCATTTGAACACTCGGTGATTATCCATGTTTGTGTTTGTTTGGAGTTCCCGGAAGTCCCGGCTCACGCGTCCTGCCTTAGGATCTCCGAACTCGACCGTTTAGTGTCTAGTTTCATACCGAACACTTGTGCTTTGCCTTGGAAGGGCAGGGAATGCCTTGTGAAGCATCCCCACACACCACCGGCAGTGGCCAGAGGCCACCGGCTGGTCTTTTCCTGCCACCGGCACTATTTGTTGCCGGTCGGCACATTTTATTGCCGGTCGGCATAGTTTGTTGCCGGTCGGCACTTTTTTTTGTCGAAATGACATTTTTGGGCAGCCGACCACTGTTCATCTACTTTATGGAGATATTTTGTGCCAGCTGTGATAGCTGGCACCAACTCTGCCTCCCTCCATACACGTGTATGGAGGGATCTCCCTCTAAGCAAGCTTGTTGTATAAGCTTTGCAAGAGGGAGTCTTATAAGAGGAAGGGCCTTCCTCTTTGATCTAGGTTAGAAAGTTAGGAGCAAAAACCAGAGCTTAGAGATATAGATATATCCTATCTCTATATCTCCCTCTCTCTCCTCCTTTGTGTGTGATTTTTGGCCCAAAAGTGTGTTTTTACCTTACTTTTGCACCATTACACACACTATTACGCCTAGCTCCGAGATTGAGGGACTTGGAGGGTTGATTCTTGAGTTTTTGGACTGGTTTTGATCAATAGAAGAGGGCTAGACCATTTGTTCTTCAAGGGTTCTTCAAGGGTGAGCATCTTGCTTTATATTCCCCAAACTTGCAATAGTCTTTTACCTATCTTGCTTGCTGTTTCAGCTTTTGTGTATAACATAAAAAGGGCTTTTATTTTCATGCTTTAGAACTTTCATTAAGGTCGTTTTGTGGTTTGAGTGCAAACTCACCCTTCTAGGCCTTGTTTGGTCCATTTTGGTGCCTCTTTGGTAAGGCTTTGTTCACTTCAGTGTCTTGGTCCTTTCGCCACTAAAAACCAGTTGATTTTCAATGTTAAAAAAGGTGGTTTGAAGTCTTGCATAGGGGAGGGACACCCCTCTCCCTTCATTGTTTTGTTTCCTTGCTTTTTGGCTTAAAAGGGTAGCATGTGTGCTTGATCATTCTTGGCCTCATTTCAGAAGTTTTTTAGGTGTTTTAGGTCATATGTAACCTCTATTTTTGGCCGGATTTGTGCCTCCTTGTATGCTTGTAGTACTTGCTTTGTATTGCTCCATTTTGCTTAGAAGTGCATCTCATGATTAGGCCATGATTCTTGTGTGTGTTGGCTTAGTTCCATGAAGCTTTTAGTATTGTTTTTCCATGCTTAAAGTCTGTTGGTTATCCATTTGGTCATGCTTGACATGTTTGTTATGGGTGCTATGTATTTTGGCTTGAAAGCTTTGAGCATGTTGACCTCTAGCATGCATGGTTGTGATCACCCTCATGATTTAACATCATTTAGGACCACATTTTAGTCCAAGAATCATGTTTGTATGTGTGCATGCATGACCTCTTTTATGCCTTGAGGGTGTACCCTCTTATGCCTAGGAATGAGCCTTGGTGCATATGCCTTTTGGGAGTCACCTTAGCTGCCATATTAGGAGGGTTTGGAGTCCTATCTTGGTCTGTAAAATTCTGTTTTTACTTGTTTTAATCATGCCACTAGAGGTCATGTTGGTGGGGGTAAAATGTCTCCTTTTTGTGTCTTAACCTTGGGACCATTAGTTTGCTTGTTAGCATGAGTATTGGTCCACCTTTTAGACATCTTTTGGCCACTGTTTTGGGGTGGATCAAGGTCTGTCCCTTTATGGCTTAAGGCCCCATTGCATGCTTGTTCCATGTTTGTTGAATGGTTGCTTCATTAAGCCTCGTAGCATGTTAATCCCATTCCCAAATTGGTCCATGTTTGCATCACATTTGCACCTTGTATGCTTGGCATTACACATTTGTCATGTTGGTTGCATAGTACTTGTTGTGCCTTGCATCTTGGTATCATGTTGCATTTTGAGCCATGTTTGCATAACATGCATTGCATTTACTTGGTTTGGGGTGTCAAACCAAGTGTGGGAATCAAGGAACATTCATACTTCAAGTGATGTAATGTGCCTCGATTCCCGGTGACCGGGGCCTTTGACTCCAACTTGATAAGGCTTCGGTTCTCATTTTGTTTGCTGCATGCATCTTTATATCAAATGGCAAATTTGATTCTTTGAGCCACCATGCACCATTGATGGTTCGGGGATCGAGGGACATGCTTCCTTGAGTTCAAAGCATGATAGGAAATATGACCATGCTTACATGTGCCTGAAAACCCCATGCCATGCACTGTCTATTCTCCGTTTGCTGTCAAAACTGTCTCTGCAGGAAGTTTCTGCCGACCGGCATAATTCAGCGCCGGCCGGCAATATTTTAAGTGCCGATTATCAATTCAATAGCCGATGGAAATTCTGGAGTGCCGGTGGGAATTCTGTCTGGCCGGTGGTGCTCTGCAATGTGTGAGGAACCTGCTCCAGGACTTTGGCAATTTTCAGAGAGACAGGGCAGTGTAAACAGAGGCAGCAATGCTATGGCAGCGAGTTTCCGGGCAAGGCGGACCGAGCATGCATCCTCTGCGCATCCCGAGGCAAAGGCTGTGGCTACCCTCTTCTTTCTTTTGCATCTTTTTTTTTTTAATTAATTAGAAATTCTGTAATAATTTTATTTGTTTATTATTTGGGACTGTAATATTTATTTGGGCCCTCCGAGTGAGGGCAAATCTGTAATAAGTGTGTGTGAGTGTGTGTATGTCTTCCAACCTCACGTCTTTCTTCCCTTTTATTTACCTGCTTATGATGGTAGATTAGGGCATGTTTAATTTAGCATACCTTATGCAATGCATGCGTGCATTCATGCATTTGTGTTGCATGCATTAGGCTCGGTACATCACGCTAACTGCATTTGTACTTCAATTCCAAATTGAATATGTGATAGTTGATCGCATTTCACTTGCCATGCTTAGGTTAGCCGAGCCTGTCTAGATTGCATTTTTGCATGCGATGCATCAGCCATTCTTAACATGAACTAGGACATGCATATTTGCTAACTAGTTTATTGTTTTGGCACGGAGTACGATGTAAGTATTTATGTTTTAGCATCCCGCATGCGTGTGAGTGTTGCCATGACAGTATGCTTGCCATGCGGCTAAATGCTTACGTGAGATAAACTGTTTGAATGCCTGTGGGTGGAGGTTGGATTGCTTGAGTTGGGAAAACTCATTGAAATCCGTATTTTAGCCTACTTGCGAGTAGCAAATTCCAAGACATTTTTCCGAAACAAACGGATGTGCAATGCTTATTTCCAAATTAGGCAATCTAGTCTATACTTGTTTGCTGCGCGCATAACATAGTAATTCTAGGCTAACAATTGGTATAAGAACGCATAAAGTTTTCAAAAGTGGATATCACGGTTAGTAGAGGCCGGTCTTCGGACCGGGCGAAAGTCGAAACATCGTAGAAACTTTATTTCAAAAATATTTTGAAAGAGAGGGTTTTAAGGTCTAAAAACCATCCAAAATAGCTTTGGTCCAAAATGGGGTGTGAGGTTAGGATTTAATTCTCCTCTTGCCGAAGAAATCGAACCTTTGCCCTGCATACCTTTCACCACCAAGTAAACCATTAGTAGCGCCCAAGTCTTAAGGGCGGTCAAAAATGGGGTGTCTACAACATCACGCGTCTTGTTTGTTGCACCTTCAAATGAATTTAAGGGATCGAATGAAGTACATCAATGCGTTGCACAAATTAGGTTGATGTGCAAGCTACAGGAGTGTGCTTACGTGCCTACTGTAACATGTTTTAACCGGAAGTTAGAGGAATTAAAAAAGTGCAGCCCGGCGATGATTGAAGATTTTTTTTAAGATTTGCATCCTAGACACTGGGCTAACACATATTTTAGGTATGAAACAATCTGCAAAATTGGGGAATGAAGGGTTATGGTATCATTTTTTTTGTGTGTAAAATGTTGTGTGAAGTGTCATGTTACAGGAAGGGGAGGGGGAGGGGGAAGGGGAAGGGGGTGTTGTAATTTTTTTATTCTTATTGATTTGTATATTGTTCGGCTGGAATTTTTGTAGTGGACAGCGTTACGACAAGATGTGTTTGAATTCTGCAGAGTCTCTCAATAATTGGATACGTGAGGCCCGTCATCATTTGATCACTAGGTTGGTTGATATGATAAGGGGTCAAATAATAGAGCAAATGGCGAAGCGCAGACTCAAGTCTACCACATGGGTTGGCGTAATATGCCCTAAGATGAAAAAAAAAAAAAAAATTGTTTTGGCGTACAATGACAATAAGGGTTGGAGTGTTAGCCATGCCAATGACGATGTGTATTAGGTCCATTCTCATCCATCGGTGTTAGTTGACATAGGGCGACATTCATGCTCTTGTTATGAGTGGCAGATAAATGGGTTTCCATGCTCGCATTCTGTTGTCGCATTTTGTTACAGCGGAAGAAACATATACAATTCAATTGATGGGTTTTACTTAATTGAAACATTTCGAGCTTCATATAGCGGAACAATATATCCCATTCTAACTATGGCGAAACCAGCATTCACACCTGATGTGTAACGACCCCAAAATCCGTATCCGAAATTACTTTTATGTCCTTGTAGGTTAATGCATTTTAATTTAGTGATATCTGTTCGAATTAAGGAATTATCTGTTGAGTGACGGCTTTAAAATTTAAATTACCGACCTTTATGGGTTCAAAAATCAAAATTGAGTGTTTGGTTACGTTAATGGGAATTTTTAGAACTATTTGGGATAATTAATTGAAAATCTAATTTGTCTGATTCGTTAATAGACGTTTGGGTGGTTAATTTTGTACTGCAAATTGAAGGCCTTATGTAGACACCCCATTTTTAACCGTCCTCAAGACTTGGACGTCATCGTTTGAACACTCGATGATCATCCATGCTCGTGTTCATTTTGAGTTCTCGGAGGTCTCAACTATGCGCCTTGCCTCAAGATCTCTCAACTTGTCTGTTTTGTGCTTGGTTGTGGACCAAACACTTGTGTTTTTGCTTCTAAGGGAAGAGAGTGGCTTGTTTGCCATACCCTCAACCCACCAGCTAAGGCTTAAAACCATCGGCCATGTTTTCTTTCCATTGGCCAAAAGTATTGGCCGATCGACACTATATTTGGTCAGCCGGCACTTATGTTGGTCGATCGACCTTTTTTTGGAGGCCGAACCCTGTTCATCTGCATTATGTAGATATTTTGTTCCAGCTGGCATAGCTGGCATCCACAATTAACCCACTCCATACACGTGTACGGAGGGAATTGCCCTTTGCTTAGCTTCTCCAAGAAGCTTTGCAAATTGGATTTCTATAAGAGGGGAGGCCCTCCTCCCTTCTCAGGGGTTCTATAATTAGGGTTAGAAAAAGTTGCATCTCTCTCTATCTCTATATCTCCCTATCTCTATCATTTGTGTGTGTATTTGTGACCTAAAGTGAGTTTTGTTCACATTATTGCACACAAACACCTAGCATTACACCATCCTTGGTTGCTGAGGCTCTAAGGAGTTGTTGTTAGGGTTCTTGGAGTGGTTTTGATCAGAGAAAGGTGCTGGTGTTGTGTTCTTGAAGGTGTTCTTCAAGGGTAAGCATTCTTGCTTTAGATACCCCTTTCTTGCTTAGGCTTTTAGCCCTTCTGGCTTATTGTTTTAAGCTTCGACTATAACTGATAAAAGTTCTGATTTTGTGTGCTTTAGAACTTTGTTTTAGGTCACTTTGAGGTTTGGGGTTGTCTCCCCCCCTCCAAGGCCTTGTTAGGCCTTGTTTTAGGCCATACCTTTTGGCCATTGTTCTTAGCTTTGCATGACCTCTCTACCAATGAAATCCAGAGGATTTTTAGTGGTGGAGAGGTGGTTTTGAGGTCCTAAATGGGAGAGGGTTGTCCCCTCTCCATGTTGTCTTTAATGCTAGCATAAGTGGCTTGTGTTGTAGCATGTGTGCATAGCTTTATTTGGCTCTATTTCAGAGGGTATTCAGTGTTGTTTTTCCATGATATACCTCTGTCCAAAGTTGGTTTAGACATGTCATGCATGCTTCATATACTTGTCTTGTAATCCCGTGTTTTAGCCTTAACATGCATCATGTTGTAACCGGTGTTTTGAGCATGATTTTGGCTTAACTCCTTGGAGCTTTTAGGCTTGTTTTACCATGCTTAAGGTTTGTTTGGTGTTGTCTTGGTCACGCTTGCATTGTTTTGTATAGCTACTACGTAATCGAGCTTGTTGGTTTCGGATGTTCAAGTTGCTAGCATGCTCTATTTGAATCACTTCAGTGGTTTGGCATCACTCAGAGTGTCATTTCAGTCCATATAGCATGCTTGAATACTTGCGTTTATAACTCCTTTAATGCTTTAAAGAGTTAGTGTTGTATGCCTCATGAATGCGTCATTGTGTATGCCATCATGCTTAGGTTATTGGGATGACATCTAAGCGGGTTTTTAGGCTCATCTTGATGTATCATATCTCTATTTTTGGTTGCCTAAATCGTGCCATGTTTGGTTGTATTAGGTGTAGTGTAATGCCTCTTTTATGGCCTTGTATGCCTCATGCCTTGCCCCTTTGTTCTAGCTTGTTTTGGCTTTGGTCATCGTATGTTTTAAGCTTACTTTGCCATGATTTAGGACTGTTTTGGGTCACACTTGCCATATGCTCTTTTTTTGTGTAACTTTGGTTCAAGTCCCTTGCCTAGTTTTAAGCTTTAAGCCTTAATCTTGCATGCTTGGCTTATTGATGTGATTTGGCATCACTCTTAACACCATTTCAGAGCATGAATTGTTGTCACATTTTCCTGCTTTTCTTTCCTTTTAAGTGTGCTTAAATGTCGCCCCTTAATGCTTAAGTGTTAGGCCAATTATACATGCATGTTTGTATGTGACTTTGTCCCTTATCCCTTAGCATATTGGCCGCTGATTTGGGCCTATTTGAGAGCTGCCCATATTGGTTTAAGACCATCCTTTGCATGTTGTTACATGCTTGCCTTGCATGTTGTCGCATACTTGGCCCCTTTGCATGTTGTTGCATGCTATGTATGTTTGTTCATACCCAACAAAACAACATTAATAGCAGAATCCTAAATGCAGTTAAGTTCATACCCAACAAAACAACATTAATAGCAGAATCCTAAATGCAGTTAAGTTCATACCCAACAAAACAACATTAATAGCAGAATCCTAAATGCAGTTAAGTTCATACCCAACAAAACAACATTAATAGCAGAATCCTAAATGCAGTTAAGTTCATACCCAACAAAACAACATTAATAGCAGAATCCTAAATGCAGTTAAGTTCATACCCAACAAAACAACATTAATAGCAGAATCCTAAATGCAGTTAAGTTCATACCCAACAAAACAACATTAATAGCAGAATCCTAAATGCAGTTAAGTTCATACCCAACAAAACAACATTAATAGCAGAATCCTAAATGCAGTTAAGTTCATACCCAACAAAACAACATTAATAGCAGAATCCTAAATGCAGTTAAGTTCATACCCAACAAAACAACATTAATAGCAGAATCCTAAATGCAGTTAAGTTCATACCCAACAAAACAACATTAATAGCAGAATCCTAAATGCAGTTAAGTTCATACCCAACAAAACAACATTAATAGCAGAATCCTAAATGCAGTTAAGTTCATACCCAACAAAACAACATTAATAGCAGAATCCTAAATGCAGTTAAGTTCATACCCAACAAAACAACATTAATAGCAGAATCCTAAATGCAGTTAAGTTCATACCCAACAAAACAACATTAATAGCAGAATCCTAAATGCAGTTAAGTTCATACCCAACAAAACAACATTAATAGCAGAATCCTAAATGCAGTTAAGTTCATACCCAACAAAACAACATTAATAGCAGAATCCTAAATGCAGTTAAGTTCATACCCAACAAAACAACATTAATAGCAGAATCCTAAATGCAGTTAAGTTCATACCCAACAAAACAACATTAATAGCAGAATCCTAAATGCAGTTAAGTTCATACCCAACAAAACAACATTAATAGCAGAATCCTAAATGCAGTTAAGTTCATACCCAACAAAACAACATTAATAGCAGAATCCTAAATGCAGTTAAGTTCATACCCAACAAAACAACATTAATAGCAGAATCCTAAATGCAGTTAAGTTCATACCCAACAAAACAACATTAATAGCAGAATCCTAAATGCAGTTAAGTTCATACCCAACAAAACAACATTAATAGCAGAATCCTAAATGCAGTTAAGTTCATACCCAACAAAACAACATTAATAGCAGAATCCTAAATGCAGTTAAGTTCATACCCAACAAAACAACATTAATAGCAGAATCCTAAATGCAGTTAAGTTCATACCCAACAAAACAACATTAATAGCAGAATCCTAAATGCAGTTAAGTTCATACCCAACAAAACAACATTAATAGTAGAATCCTAAATGCAGCTAAGTTCAAGGGCTTCTGACACAGAAAACAGCTCCTTCCTCATCCCTTTTAGAGACAAGCCATTCATTTGTTGGTTTTCCATCGAACACCTGTCACTTCACACTTTGTGGTTCTCTTATTGATATGAAATTTTCATTACATGCACTAAGACAATGTTAAGAAGCCCATCAGAAGCAGCAATTAATGCTAGAAAGAATAAAAATACAAGCAATACTTTTGAGTACAACGAAATTGACTCACCTGGGAGAGCCACAAACTCATAAAATTTTGTACCCTTCAATTTATTGAAGCCTTCTAAGGCCTACAAAGTCCTCCCACCCTGCCAAATCAAGATTTGGACAATTACTAATCTCAAGATTCCTCAACTTGGGTAGGTTCTTCATGGTACTTGACAGAGAGGTCAATTTGGGACAAGCTGCAATAGTCACTGTTTTGAGTTTGAAGAGGAGTCACATTCCTTTAGGAAAAGATTTAAGGTTTCCACATCCTGTAATCTGAAAGGATTGGAGAGAGGTCAAGCGTTGGATTTGTCTCTCTGGCAAACAACTTTGTTGTGTGGTTAAGTACAAATGCCTAAGACAGATTAAGTTTCCTATGTTTTTGGGTAACTTTTGAATTTTCACACAATACCAAATTCTCAAAGTTTGCAAATTGAACAGTTTGCAAATGGCATTAGGGAGTGTCTCGATATTTGCATTCCCACTGATGTCAAAAAATCTCAAATGCTTCAAATTACCAATGGAATGTGGCAATACCTGAAAACATGAGTTACTCAAATCAAGCACATACAGATACTTGAACTTTGAGATGCATCTGTTAACAAAGCCTGTGCCACTAGCTCCCGGTCCTTGAAATGGAAAGAAAATAGTCCTCAGATTCTTTAGTTCGAATAATGTCTTTGTGACTTCTTCCCCTGAACAATCAAAATCATGAAATGATACATGCTTAACCTTATCAGAAATCGGCCCAAAACGATAATTTGTTGTAATTAAGCATTCTTCATTTGCCATATATACTGCAAGATCATGAATGATCTCAGGCATTCTACACGTGTTTGATAGATTGCCATGTTGTTCTTTAGTCTTTTCTAAGAAAAATATGGGACATAACTGATTCAAATAATCAGTGCCAGTATCTTCCAACTCACCAGTTAGGCCAGATGATTGAATGAGCCCCTGTGCCATCCACAACTGGATCAATTTATCAATTTCAATTTCATAGCTTTTTGGAAAAATTGAACAATTTATGAAGCAGCGTTTCAACTCAGTTGGTTATGTGTCGTAGCTCGATCTTAACACGACCAAAATGTCATGTTTCTCTTGTGCCAATTCCCATAGTTGTTTCTTTTTTAATTCTAACCATTTACTTTCAGTAGTCTCCATAAACAAATTGTTGCCTAAAGTCTTTGCTGCACGAGGATATTCGTGGCACTTTTTCACAATTTCCTTTGCGATTTCTGAGAGCTTCACGTTCACATGTTGTTCCCCCAATTTTTCACGACAACCTGCCCACTTCCAAAGTAATCCCAGGCAATCCTTATCTGAAAGACTCTCTAAATCATATGTGGGAACCGTGCCCACAATTGTAGCAACCCGTATGTAACGTGTAGTCACTATGATCTTACTTCCCATGATACCACCACATCTCAATAAGTCATACAACTTATGCCAATCTCGATGATCACAATCACATAAATTGTCCAAGACCAGTAAAAATTTCGTATTATGTAATTTTTCCTGAAGGAGATTCTTTAACTGATCTGAATGGAGGCCAGCATAATGGGAGGGGAATCAGTTATGAGCTGAATAATTTTTTGCATCACATCTTTAACATTAAGATATTGTGCTACCTTCACCCAAATCCTCAACCAAAAATGCTTAGTGACCATTTCATGATTGTACATCAATCTAACGAGAGCTGTGTTGCCAATACCTGCAATGCCAACAATGGGCAGGACAAACATGTTCTCGTCATTGTTGTTAGGACCCTTAGTCTTGTCAATCCCGCGAACAAGCTTGTGTGATTGAGTTGTAAATTTCCTTGCTGTTTTGTCTTGCTTGCTCGAGCGAAGGCTGCGTCTGACAAAAAACCTAAGAAGGATGAATGTACGCTCGAGCAAAGGTTGTGTGGCTCGAGTGAAGCCACTTATGGAAAAACACGCGAGATTAGTTCCTCGCTGGAGCAAGAGAGTCTTCGCTGGAGCGAGCTTCGCTGTTCTAGATTTCTATAAGTATCTGTTTTAATCCTAAACTAGGATTAGGTTTTTGAGATCTACTTTGAGGTTTTCTAAGGTTTTCTTCTGGAGTATTTTTGTGAGTTTTCCTTGATAATTTGAGTGAGTATTAAACTCATGAATTGATAAGAACATATCAAGGAGGTTGATTGATTATATACAAAAGTGTTCTTCTTCGGTGGAATCCGGAGATTCAAACGTGGAGTTTCAAAGGAGTTTGATTCTGTACGTAGTCGTTGATTCGGCAAGTGAAGTTGTGGATTCAACTTCAGATTAATTAATTCCGAGACGAAGTCTTGTTGAAAGAGTTACAAAAGGTTCGAAGACAAATTGGATGAGTTTGGTAATTTGTTTGTTATCTTTGTAATCTTTCTTTCTTCAGTAGTGGATTGATTAGTGGCGTTTCGCCCGTGGTTTTTTATTACAATTGAAGGTGCTTTAATTATGATTTTTCTACGTAAAAATTGTTTGTGTCGATTTATTGTTTATTTCGAAAACAACAATCTAAATCACTTTCGTAAGTGCTTGATGATTTAGATTGTGTATTTTGATTGATTGGGAATTGGAATATTTAAATCTTCATCTAATCACGAATCATTTAGGATTTGCAATTGGTATCAGAGCAGTTCACTCTTTGTTTTTATCAAAACTATAGGAGTGTGATTTTGTGTGATTGGTGATATGGATTCAATTCGTGAAGGTAACTCGACCCATAGACCTTCGTTACTTGATGGTATAAACTATTCTTATTGAAAAGCTCGTATGAGAGCGTTTTTAAAATTCATCGATGAGAAAGTTTGGCACTGTGTGCTCTATGGGTAGAGTGAACCTACTGTCACCATTGATGGTATTGAGATTCCCAAACCCCTTGAGAAATGGGACACAACCGATTATCAAAACTCGAGTTGGAATAGCAAGGCTCTCAATTCCCTTTTTTGCTCCGTCACACCTGAAGAGTTTCGTCGTATCTGCACGTGTGAGGTAGCAAAAGAGGCTTGGGACATTCTTGAAACAATTCACGAAGGTACTACTTCTGTCAAAAGGTCAAAACTTCAATGTGTCACCTCTGCCTTTGAAACCCTTTTTATGCATGTTGATGAGACGTTTGATGATTTCTATGCTAAACTTAGTGACATCAAGAATTCATGTTTCACACTCGGTGAAAAAATTCCTAAAGCTAAGGTTGTTGGAAAAATTTTGAGGTCTCTACCCGAGAGGTTCCAATCAAAAGTAACAGTTATTGAAGAGGCTCAGAATGTTGATACCCTCAAGCTTGATCAGTTGGTTGGAAACTTGCAGACTTATGAAGCCCACCAGATTTCTAAAAAAAACAAAAAAGATAGTGTGGCTTTCACTAGTGCTCATGAGACTGCAAAAACTCCTGAGACTGAGTTTGATTTAGAGTCTGAGATGATGGATATGTTTACTAAGCAGTTCAAAAAAAATTTAAAGAAAAAGAAGCCTAATTTTAGAGACCCCATTTCAAAAGACAAGAGTAATGATAAACCCAAAACTTTTCCACCAAAACTTGCTCCAAAAACTAAAAGATGATTTGACTTGTTTAGTTGTTCACACTACTCTAAAAGCACGTGGCTCACACATGTGGTATCTTGATAGCGGGTGCTCTCGTCACATGTCAGGTGACAAATCCTACTTCACCTTCCTTGAAAAATATGAAGGTGAAATTGTTACCTTTGGAGATGGTGGCACTTCTAGAGTCATTGGTAAGGGCTCTATAAGTGTAGCTGGTCTTCCCAAGCTTGAAAATGCTTTACTTGTTGATGGTCTTAAAGCAAATCTTTTGAGCATTAGTCAAATGTGTGATTCCTACCATGAAGGAGTACCTAAACTGGGTAAGAATCTGAATCATGTGTGTGGACCATGTCAACTTGGGAAACAAACCCATGCCCCTCATAAAAAGGTGAACAGGTTTATAACCAAACGTCCTCTTGAATTGGTTCACATGGACTTAATGGGACCTATTCGCACCGAAAGCATTGGAGGTAAAAGATACATTTTTTTAACTGTAGATGATTTTACTCGATTTTCGTGGGTAAATTTTTTAAGGGAAAAATCTTATACATTTGATGCTTTCCAGGCCTTAGTCCTTAAAATAAAAAATGAACAGGTTGTCTCCATTGAGCGTACCATAAGAATCCGAACTGATCATGGTCGTGAGTTTGAAAATAGTTCGTTTTCGGATTTTTGTGATATGCATGGAATTAAGCATGAATTTTCTGCACCTATTACACCACAACAAAATGGAGTGGTTGAGAGGAAGAATAGAGTTGTTCAAGAAATGGCTAGGGTCATGCTCCTTAGTAAGAAACTTCCTCCAAAGTTTTGGGCTGAAGCCCTAAATACTGCTATTTATGTCATAAATCGCGTGTATTTAAGGCCCGACACTTTACAAACTCCATATGAATTGTGGAAGGGATTGAAACCTAATATAAAATACTTCAAAACTTTTGGGAGTAAGTGTTACATTTTCAAAGATAGAGAGCCTTTGGGCAAATTTGACTCCTGAAGTGATGAAGGTATTTTTTTAGGGTATTCAACCACTAGTAGGGCTTTTCGAGTCTATGACCTGCGAACTTTTTCTTTAATGGAATCAATCAATGTGGTTATAGATGACACAAGTTCCCCTACTCCAGCAACAAATGAGGATGAAAATGGCGAGTCTCCAATCTTGGATACTGAACCATAAAGTCAAAGAGAAACTGAGGTCCAACCACAAGAAATTGAGACAACACCATCCTCACAGGTAAGTCAGAGTCCAAAGAGTGCTCAGAAAGACACCACTACTGATGCTTCTGTCACCGCAAGTCCCGAGTTCAAACCATCAGCAAGGGTGAAACTGAATCATCCAGCTCAACAGGTGATTAGAAGTGTTTCGGATCGTATGAAAACCCAAAGACAGATTCGGGATGAGGTATCACATATGTGTTATGTTTCACTAATTGAACCTAAGAATTTTAAAGAGGCCTTGCTAGATGATAGTTGGGTCAATGCTATGCATGAAGAATTAGGTCAATTTGAACGTAACAATGTTTGGACTCTAGTTCCTAGACCTAGTGACATGAATGTGATAGGTACCAAGTGGATCTTTAAAAATAAATCTAATGAGAATGGTACTGTTGTTAGGAATAAAGCTAGGTTGGTTGCTCAAGGCTACACACAAGTAGAGGGTGTTGACTATGATGAGACGTTTGCCCCAGTTGCACGTCTCGAATCTATTCGTATTTTACTTGGTGTTGCATGTTTTCTTGGCTTTAAATTGTTTCAAATGGATGTGCAAAGTGCTTTTCTGAATGGGTACTTGAAAGAAGAGGCATATGTTGAGCAACCAAAAGGGTTTGAGGACCCTAAATGTCCTAATCATGTCTACAAGTTAGACAAGGCTTTGTATGGATTGAAACAAGCCCCTCGTGCTTGGTATGATAGACTTACTACATTTCTTCTTGATAATGATTTTCAAAGGGGTAGTGTGGATAAGACTTTATTTGTGAAACATACTAAGTCTCATATTCTTGTTGCTCAGATTTATGTTGATGATATTGTGTTTGGATCCACTGCTGATCATCTTGTGAAATATTTTTCAGATTGCATGACACATGAGTTTGAGATGAGCATGATGGGAGAGTTTTCTTATTTCTTGGGTCTTCAAATCAAATAGTCTCCTTCTAGTATGTTTGTTTCTCAGACTAAGTATGCTAAAAATATTGTGTCAAAGTTTGGTCTGGAGTCTGCCAAACATGCACGCACTCCCATGAGCACCAGTCTTCACATTTCCAAAGATTCTTCTGGTATTGATGTTGATCCTACCCTTTATAGGAGTATGATTAGGAGTCGTAGACGCGCTCCGGAGAACTCCCGAGGAAATCTCGTTTTGTTCTCTAGCTACTACAGTTCGAACTTAATGTCACAGTTCTGAATCCAATCTATAATGTGCGATGTAAGACCGATAAATCACCAAAGAGTCCAAATTCGGCAAATCGTTTTGGAAAACTAATTTTTGTAAAGAAGTGCCAAACATGGACTGCTTTGCCAGATACAGAGTCGCCACCTAAATATTTTATTTTGGGGGAATTTAGGAAACCCTGACTCGTTGCCTAAGGCCACGTGTCCGTCATCATCAAAGTTGCCTCGGCTCAGGAACTTGGGTACGAAAGGGGAAGGTCATCTATGAGCACCCCCGCTCGCCCGATCAAAGATCAGCCTGTACTAAGCATGATATCTTGTTTTTGAAAACACATGCGTTCTTCTTCCGGTTAATTAGCTAGAATTAATATGTGATGCGCACAACACATAAGTATAGACTAGATCGCCTAATTTGGGACAAAGCATCGCATATCCGTTTGTTTGGAAATGGTTTGAAGTTTGCAACTCGCAAGTAGGCTAAAACACAGATTTCAATGAATCGTTCCAATTCAAGTAACCCAACCTTCACCCATAGGCATTCAGGCAGTTATATCGCATAAGCAATTAGCCTCATAGCAAGCATACTGTCATGGCAAAACTCACACTCATGCAAGATGCTAAAGCATAAACACTCACAGTGTACTCCGAGCCAAAACAAGAAACTAGTTAGAAATCATGCATGATCCTAGTTCATGTTAAAATGGCTAATGCATCGCATACAAAGTGCAACTAGAATAGGCTCGGCTAATCTAAAATGGCATATGAGATGTGATAATTCGATACATGTATTCAACTTGGAATAGAAATACAATACAGTTAGTATGATGCGCCGAGCCTAGTGCATGCAATACAGATGAATGGTGCAACATGCATAGCATAAGGATGCTAATTGAAATATGCCCTAGAACTAACCACTGAAAGTAGGTAAGTAAAAGGGAGAAAGAAGTGGCGGTTAGAAGACATGCATCACACACACACATGCAAGCTTATTACATAATTGCGCCCTCTCGACGGAGGGACCAAAAGAATAATACAAATCATCTAATTAACTAACTAACAAGCTAATTAATTAATTACACAACCAAATCGAAATAAATAACTATTCTAAGTTATTAAAACACTAAATGGCCTTGAGACGAGGGATGAATGCATGCTCGGACGGCTTCGCTCGGAAATCCATCGCCATGCTTTATGTTGCCTCTGTTTGCACTGCTCTGTACCTCTGAAAATTGTGCCAACTTCTGTGACACTTCTGAACCATCTTGTGTACATTGTGGGAGGTCATCGACCAAGAGATGATGCCATCGACCAAGATAGGAAGATCATCGACCAAATATAAGGCTCTCGGCCAAATGTTTGTTGCTGATCGACACTGAATATGGTCGATCGACCATCTCTTCTTGTGAAAAGCTCCTGTTGCTGCAGCAGAGGACAAACAGAGCATGGCAATACATTTACAAGACAATGTCTGCACAACTACACCCCTTATCATGTTTAAGACTCAAAGGTGTGTAGTTCTCGACCCTCGGACCACCAATTACGCATTTCAATGCATGATGGCCAAAGGAGCCAAGTGTGCAATTCAATATCAAATGAAATGCACAAAAAAACACATAAGGAGCCCCAACCTCTATCATGCTTGATCAAGAGGCGAGGGATGCACACATAATGCAATGCAAACATGCAAGCATGATGCGAACAACTCAAGCATGCAACAAGTATGCAATAAGATCATGCAATGCATCTAATATGCAATAGGCATACAACCTAAACATGTAAACTTGCATGGCATGCAACAACATGCAAAATGAAGCAAGCATGCAACAACATGCAAGACAAGCATGCTACAACATGCAAAGATGGACTTAAACTAAAGTGGACAGCTCTTAAACATGCCCAAATCAGTGGCCAAAATGCTATGGAAATGAAGACAAAGGTACATACAAATATGCATGCCAATTGGCCTATCACCTAAGCATAGGAGAGCAACTTTCAAGAACACTTATGACATACATTGTAAGCTCTGAAATCATGTTAGGAAAGGTGCCAAACCAACCAAACAAAGCAAGTAAGTCATGCAAAAAGGCTTAAAACTTGAAACTAGCCAAAGGACTCAAACCAAGGCTATGCAAAATATGAAGCAAATGACAAGTATAATCCAAAACAGTCCTAGATCATGCCAAAATGAGCCGAAAACATGCAAGGACCAAAGCCAAAATAAGCTAGAACAAAGGGCCAAAAGCATGAGGCATGCAAGGCTACAAAAGAGGTGTTACACTACACCTATCAAAACCAAACATGGCATGACTTAAGCAATGAAAAACTGAGTTATGGCATGGTAAAACAAGACCAAAAACCTGCTTAGATGGCATCCTAAAGACCTAAACATGATGACATACACAATGACCAATTCATGAGGCATAAAACATCAACTCTTTAAAGCATTAAAGGAGTGACAAGTGTAAGTGTTTGAGCATGAAACATGGACTGAAATAGTATAACAAATGATGCCAAATCATTGAAATGGTCAAAGTGAAGCATGCTAGTGACTTGGACACTTAAGGCTAACAAGCTAGAATGCCTTATGGCTATACAAAGCATGGCATATATGGTCAAAACAACTCAAATCAAAGCTTAAGCATATTACAACAAGGCTAAAAGCTTCATGGAGTCGAGCCAAAATCATGCTAGAAACATGGCTTAAAGCATGATGTATGTTAAGGCAAATGAAAGGATTGCAAGGCAAGCACATGAGGCATACATGGTATGTCCAAACCAAGTCAAAACAATGTTATATCATGGCAAAAAAAAGCCTAATGCATACTGAAATGAAGCTAAAACAAGCCAAGCAAACATGCTATCAATATAAGCCATTTGTGCAAGCATACAAGACAACAAGGAGAGGAGATGACCCTCTCCTATTTAAGACTTCAAAACCACCTTGCCACCACTAAAAATCCTCTGGATTTCAGTGGTAGAAAGGTCATGCAAAGCCAAGAACAATGGCCAAAAGGGATGGCCTAAAACAAGGCCTAACAAGGCCTAAGAGGAGGGAAACAACCCCAAACCAAAAAGTGAGCTTAAACAAATATCTAAAGCATCAAAAATAAAAAATTATTGTAGTTTAGAGTTAAGCTTAAAACAATAAGAAAGAAGGTCTAAAAGCTTAAGCAAGAAACGGTATTAAAAGCAAGAATGCTCACCCTTGAAGAACACTTTCAAGAACAAAGCTTCAGCAACTTTTCCAAGCTTAAACCACTCCAAGAACTCTGAAACTAACTCTCTAGGATCTCAGCAACCAAAGGATGGTGTATTGCTAGGTGTTTGTGTGCAATAGTGTGAACAAAACACCCTTTTGAGCACAAATACACACACAAATATATAGAGAGAGGGAGCTATAGAGATAGATAGATATATATCTTCTATCTCAAATTTTTGGAACCCTTGAGAAGGGAGGAGGGCCTCCCCTTTTATAGAAATCCAAATTCAAAGCTTTTAGGAGAAGCTAAGCCAAGGGGCAAATCCCTCCATACACGTGTATGGAGGGGGTGAATTGTGCATGCCAGCTGTGATAGCTGGCATAAAATATCTGCATAAAGCAGATGAACAGGGTTCGACCAGAAAACATGGTCGATCGACCAACATAAGTGTCGATCAACCAAAAGGAGTGCCGATCGGTCAAAACTTTTGGCCGATGGCAACAAAACAAGCCCGATGGCTTCAAGCCTTGGCCGATGGGTTCAGGGGATGGAAAACAAGCCACCCTTTTCCCTCAAAAGCAAAAACACAAGTGCTTGGTCCATAACCAAGCACAAAACAGATAAGTTGAGAGATCTTGAGGCAAGGCGCGCGACCGAGACCTCCGGGAACTCAAAACGAACACAGGCATGGATGATTATTGAGTCTTCAAACAATGACGTTCAAGTCTTGAGGACGGTCAAAAATGGGGTGTCTACAGGAGTCTTCTTTACTTGACTGCCAGTCGTCTTGATATTGCTTTCAGTGTAGGTGTTTGTGCCCGTTACCAAGCCACTCCTAAAGAGTCTCATCTTCTTGTAGTAAAACGCATCATTAAATATGTTAAGTTAATGGGACATTGGGGTATGGGGTTTGGTTTTCTACTGATACTACAGCTGAAATTACTGGTTTTTCTGATGCTGACTGGGCAGGGTGTTGTGATGATAGGAAGAGTACATCCGGGGGGTGTTTTTACGTTGGGAATAATTTGGTTTCCTAGTATAGTAAAAAGCAAAATTCCATCTCTCTTTCGACTGCAGAGGCTGAGTACATTGTTGCATGGAGTTGTTGTACACAAATGTTATGGATGAAGCAAATGCTTCATGATTATGGGATAGATCAAAACACTCTCACTATTTTCTGTGATAATACAAGTGCCATAAACATTTCAAAAAACCCTGTCCAACACTCTCGCACCAAACACATTGACATTCATCATTATTTTATTCGAGAGTTAGTGGAAGAAGGCCTTGTTGTGCTTGAACATGTACCCACTGAGCATCAAAAAGCTGATATTTTTACAAAACTCCTTGATCTTCTTCGGTTTGAGTTTCTTAGAAAGACCTTGGGTGTCGTGCTCAGTCACTAAGGTGTTACCTGTTACTTGAAGGGGAGTGAGTGATTGTTTTTTGTGTGCTTGGATGTTATAATCTCATAGTCATTGATTCCTGTTATCTTTGCATTAAAAGTTTATATGAACACTGCTCATGTTGCTTGCAAGATCTCATTCTTCTTTGTTCATAGCACATTCTGAATGCCCATACTCATTGACTTCATGATCACATTCTGTACACATCCTTGAGATAAACTGTTGCAGGGGTTTCCGCACAAGTGATCAAAGTTCTCTATGGACCACTAACAGTGTTTCTTGTACTTTTTCAGAGGAATTGACCTATACTAGTATATCATGAGTGATGTTGAGTCTCTTAACCATCTACCATCATTTGTTCACTTCCACGGTTTCTCCCTTAGTTCATTGAAGTCCGGGCATTAGGAAAAGGCTACCTCAGAGGCACCAACCAGGCCATCCTTTTTGATTTCATCCTTCTCTGGTTTGGTCTCCATACTCTTGAGTGTGCATGCCACCAGTGAGTGGCCACAAAAAAGAAAAGTTGAAAAAAAAAAAAGGAATCATTGATTGAGGGGGAGCCTTCGCATTTACTCAACAAATACCCCGTGATCCCTAGTGGTTTGACTTTTCTCTGTGATGTTCAGTTACTCTTGCCGGAGGTCCAGCCATCCGATCACCACGAGGATTAACTCTAGTTCTGTGGCCTCTCATGGATTGCACACACACACATTATTTTTGTGAGCTCTCATGTTGGTTTCTGAGTTGTACATTCTCATGTAACTTATGTTCATTGTTTTGAGTTTATCTGACTTGCTCATGATTATTTGCTTCATCTTGTCAAAATTGCAAGTTAGCGGGCTTCATGGTTTGTAGATTATTTCATCTTAGTATCACCTTCATGCTCTTGTGCTCATTCACTTGTGTTTCAGGTTTCACGACATAGTGTGAGTATTGGTTTTTGTTTAAAAAAAAAAATGTTTTTTTTTGTGTTTTGTTTTTTTTCCTTCTTCGCTTGAGCGAAGGATTGCTCACTCGAGCGTGCTTTTGCTGCTGAGTTAGACCTGATAGCGTGCGTTTTTGGCTCGAGCGACAAGTTCTTGGCTCGAGCGACCCCTTGCGCATAAGTGTCCTCGCTTGAGCGACCTGTCGTGGTTTAAATATTGCTATTGCGTCTCTTCACTTCAGTTTTTGCCCTCTTTGCTTCGAGTGTTGTCTCTTTCACTCCCTTTGGGTGATTTCACTTCCATTTGTGTTCATCCCTTGGATTTCCTCTATCCAGCATTGTCATTTTTGGTAAGATTTCTTTTTATTTTCTCTTTGTTTTATACTTCTCGTTTTTTTTTAGTGTGTTTGTGAGTCTGCTCTGTTTTAATCTAGGGTTCGTCATTGATGATTGTGGTTATTTCATAAGTTTTAGAGTCTCTCTTTTGCATTTTGGTTTAGGGGTTTGGAACATTTTTGCTAGGTTTTTCTGCTAGGGTTTAATTTGGGGTTTTATTTTTAGTGTTTAATATACTAATCTATGTGGTCTTAGTACATTGATTTTATGTTTATTCTCTTAGCAATATCTCTATGTCTGTGGTCTTTACCCTAATTCTGTTTTTCCTCATATTCATCTTCTGCTAAAGTTTTATGTTTATATTTTTAACAATATTGGACTAATGGTGTTTTCATGGTTACTGTTGTTTTCTTTTGGGGTTCTAATATTGTCACTGGGTATTGTGTGTTGTGGGTTGGTCAGTCATGGGTAAGCCTTCAAAACATCGCAAGACTACTGTTTCTCGTCCCCAATTCAACACTGACAAGTTCGAATCCAAAGAAAAGTCTAAGCTGTTTAGGGAGTTTTATGCCACTCATAAAGTCTATCTAGAGAGAAATGTCCTTCCCAGTGCTTTTAAGTTACTAGCCATTCGTTCCTTGTTTGATTCCTTAGGAGGTGATCAAGTGTTGCATTTCTCAGGGCTGCAGAATCTGAGTCTTATTCGTGAGTTCTATTGTAGCATGCACTCCATTCGCAAAGAAATTCCAGCATCATTTAGCACTTGGGTTAGGAAGAAGTCTTTTGTCATTACTGGGGATATTTTTTGTTTGTTTCTTAGTCTTCCCGAAGTCCCAAATTTTCATTTTCCTCTCCTTACTCGGACTGGTGTCAATTTTGATCAAGTTGCGTTTGAGCTTTGTGGTTTTCCCCGGACTTGGATTGCTGGGGCTCTCATTCAACAAAATGAGCTTCTTCCTTGGTTCCGTCTTCTTAATATCATTGTTTGTGCTAAACTTTATGTGACCACTCATGCCTCGCACATTACCCAAGATCAGGGTTATGTGTTGTATTGCATCGATCACAGGCTTCCCATTGACCTACCCGAGATGATAGTCACGAAGATGATTTCTGTTTTTGAGGAACTTAAGTCCTTAGGTCCTCCGTATGGATGCTTGCTCACTAGATTTCTCACTTCTCTTGATATTCCTGTTTATGATGATGATGAGTTTGCTTCTCCTATAAAACCCATTACTAAGTTGACAGTCTCCCAGAGTCAAGCTCATGTTCGGGGGTGTGTGTCGGGAGTTGGGGTGTCTGATGCAGGTGATGATCCACTTGCTGAAGAGGAGGAGTTTGATGCAACCCCTGCTGGTGCACCGGATCTGCCTGAGATGCGTCCTAGATCATTTTGTGGCTAGCTACAGCAGTTTGAGCAGTCTGTCATACATCGGCTTGACCAATTGGATGCTCGGATGGATACCCTTGATCGTCGACTTGATGAGCAGAGCACGATGCTTGCACAAATTCTTTCATTACTTCAGATGCAGTAACCCCCTTCTTCAGCCTAGTCTTTGACAGATATTTGACTCATGGTTTCTGGACAGTTTTTTCTTGGTTTGTTTATCCTTGTTTCTTTTGTCACTCCCGAACAAAAAAGGGGGGTACGTTTTTGGAGGGTATATATTTGGCTGTATATATGGATATATGTTACACACTTATGATGGTTTTTGTAGGAAGCATTGGAATAGCATTGGAGTAGCATTGGACTAATGTTTTATTTGGGATATTGTTCGGATAGTTCCAGATTGTGGATACAGTGTTAAACACTGGACTTGATCAGATAGTTATTCAAAAGAAATTAACCAAGTAAGTTGTTTAATTTTTATTCTGTTTTTTTTTTGTTTATTTAATCAGTTTTAATTTTGTTTTTGTAACAAAATAAAATCTGTTTTTATTTATTTATTTTTATTTCGAGTTTAATTTTGTAATCAAACAAATTCTCTCCTTTTCTTTATTTCTTTATATTCTTGTTGTTGTTTTGTACACAACAGAATTTAATCTATTTAAATACAGTAAAAATTGTCCTACAGTTTTTGGAGGGTATATATATGGCTGTATATTTGGATATATGTTGCACACTTATAATGGTTTTTGCAGGAAGCATTGGAATAGTATTGGAGTAGCATTGGACTAATGTTTTATTTGGGATATTGTTCGGATAGTTCCAGATTGTTTGATTATTGTTTTCCATTGAGTTGGCTTGTTTAGTTTGATTATTGTTTTCCATTGAGTTGGCTTGTTTAGTTTGTACATTTGTTTTCTAGGAAATTTTGTTAGAAAGTTTTGTCCGGGTATTGACAAAGGGGGAGATTATTAGGTCCCTTAGTCTTGTCAATCCCGCGAACAAGCTTGTGTGATTGAGTTATAAATTTCCTTGCTGTTTTGTCTTGCTCGCTCGAGCGAAGGCTGCGTTTGGCAAAAAACCTAAGAAGGATGAACGTACGCTCGAGCAAAAGTTGTGTGGCTCGAGCGAAGCCACTTATGGAAAAACACGCGAGATTAGTTCCTTGCTCGAGTGAGAGAGTCTTCGCTCGAGCGAGCTTCACTGTTCCAGATTTCTATAAGTATCAGTTTTAATCCTAAACTAGGATTAGGTTTTTGAGATCTACTTTGAGGCTTTCTAAGGTTTTCTTCTGGAGTATTTTTGTGAGTTTTCCTTGATAATTTGGGTGAGTATTAAACTCATGAATTGATAAGCACATATCAAGGAGGTTGATTGATTATATACAAGAGTGTTCTTCTTCGGTGGAATCTGAAGATTCAAACGTGGAGTTTCAAAGGAGGTATGTAGTCATTGATTCGGCAAGTGAAGTTGTGGATTCAACTTCAGATTAATCAATTCCGAGACGAAGGCTTGTTGAAAGAGTTATAGAAGGTTCGAAGACAAATTGGATGAGTTTGGTAATTTGTTTGTTATATTTGTAATCTTTCTTTCTTCAGTAGTGGATTTATTAGTGGCGTTTCACCTGTGATTTTTTATTACAATTGAAGGTGCTTCAATTGTGGTTTTTTCACGTAAAAATCGTTTGTGTCGATTTATTGTTTATTTCGAAAACAACAATCTAAATCACTTTCGTAAGTGCTTGATGATTTATATTGTGTATTTTGATTGATTGGGAATTAGAATATTTAAATCTTGATCTAATCATGAATCACTTAGGATTTTCAATTGTCAACACTTGGGGCCATTATATGTTGTAACAATGATACTCTGTCATTTCCAACAAATTCCGACTCATTGACTTCAGAGGAGAATGATGAGCTAGTCTCTTTGGCCACTTTATGTCGTGATGTTGTGAAAATGGGATGAAAGTTATTCCTATCATCCACGATCATGTCTAATCTCTTTCTGATCTTTGTGATTCTACGACTCATTTTTAATTTAAATCGCAAATCAACTATGTGTGAGGATAAAAAGAAATTGCTTACCCAAAACGTCCTCGTCACTTGACGTCGTAAAACTTCATAGTGAAATTCATCGACGAGGTTATCTGCATCATAGAAAGCAGCTTGGAGTCTATCAAACCATACCCCCATTGCAATTGAGTAATTGTTATGGGCTTGATTTTGAGAAAAACCGCCATGACCGTACAATCTCTCAGCATCTAAGAGCAAAGCCGTGATGGTGAACAAGGTGCCTAAGAGTGCGTACAGCTCCTGCTCAACACCCCATGCCTTGCCAACTTCCCCCATTGCACCGGACCCTATCTTGCCCAGAATTTTTCTTGCTAAGTTGAAAAAAATTGTTTCTACCATGTTCTAATTTCTTGATGATCAACAAGAAGTTGAAGAAGAAGAAGAAAAAAGATTAATGGAAGCTAAGGTGGGTTGGGTTTAGCTGAGAAATAACTCAAGACTCAAACTATTACTAGTTGTAGTTGGTGCCATTGAATTGCAGGTGAGTGTAGCTGGGAAGTTTTTATTTTCACACCACACAAACTTTTTTTTAATTGTTTCATATTTTCTCAATCCACACCAACACCTTTTCATAAGAAAAAAACCCAAAATACCATCACCTTTTCGCCGTGTGAAGGAGTGGACTGGACTAAGATGGCTGTTGAGTCCATGATCCCATGTTTGGTTCAGTCTTGGAGCTTCTGGACTAACATTCTAGTGGTATTCATAATACCCCCTCAGTGATCGGATTAGAATAACTGTAGAAGAGGTGGATTGAACAAATAATTCGAGGGTTAGAGTGCACCGGACGTCTAGCCGGTTGACTAGAACAGTGCCCTTTTTATTTGTTTTAGATTATTATTGTTTTTTGCATAAAAATATATATATATATATATATTTTATTTTATATAAAAATAATTTAACAATTCTCTCACTGACAACTATCATCAAAACAAATACACTTTTACTTAATTTCCTCATTAACAATCCTTACACTAACAATCTCCTCACTAACTATCCGTTTACTAATAATCACATCCAACCTAATCTGCCAAACAAATGTAACCCTAATCTTTAACTCTATAACCAATATCACTGACGATTGCTACCCCTCTCGTCATTGCCCCTCCCTAGCATCCTCCTCCTCCTTTTCCAGTGACTGTCACCTCATCTCAATTAACAATTTTTAATGATATCAGATATATATTACAATTAATAATTCAGGTAATTTTATTGTTGTATAGAAAAGTAGTTAAAAGTTTTATTTTTTTTCTATTAAATAACAAATTCTAACAAATGAGATATTTTTAATTTTCAGAACCACAAGAAAAAATTCGTATTTTAAACAAATCTCATTGATATATTTATAATTTATCATTTTTATTTGTTTATACAATAATGTGCAGCCCATCGTTAGATTTTAATTAAGGCAAATTACTGTGTTTTTCTCTAAATTTGAAAAAATATAATAATGCATAATTTTGACGTAATTATATTTATATTTCTTTTAATAAGATTAAATGGATCGAACTTAATGTAGGCAGTGTGAAAATATAAAAATAAATAACATAAAATTTACAGCTTCATTTTAAAAAGATGATAGTATCATTTTCTCATATATATAACTAACAAATTATTAAAATTTCAGAATAACTCAACATAATTATATTAAAACTGTAAAGTACGTTGTATTTTTTAAAATTATCAAGGAAAATTAGTATAATTTAGACTTTTCTTATTATTTTTATTATTTGGGAAAAACATGCAATTACTAGGATATTGTCTACACATGGGTCCATACAGTTTTTCACTTTCAGATTTTGTGGGGGCGGTTCAAGCTTATTGTAATTTTTAAATTTTTTTTTTATTTATAACAATTTCTATTTAGGATAAATTATAATATCCACTTATAAAATTCAGGGAAAATATAATAAATTATATAATTGTAATATAATTACATTAACTTTTATTATAATAAGGTCAAATAGATCAAAACTAATATAGATAGCGTAGAGTAAAACTCTTAAGGCTCTTTTATTTTTGGAGTTAGGTTGGATGTGATTATTAGTGTGGGGACTGTTAGTGAGGAGACTATTAGTGTAAAGGATTATTAATGAGAGGACTAAAAAAAATTATGTTTGTTTGTAATATATTTTAGTGAGGGGATTAACTATATAAAATACCACAAATACTATATTATTTTAATATATATATATATATATATATATATGTATAATGACATAATACCAACAAAAAAAAAAAAACAAATAAATAAAGGGAATTGACCAGTAAATCCCATTTTGTGGACTTGTAATCAATAAGGTCCTAAATGTTTTCTTGGTGACTGGGTGGTCTGTTAATTTGTTTGTTGATTGTTTTGCTACTGCTAGTATTATTGGTTGACAGTTGGCGTGGGTTTGTATGGGGGAAGGTGAATGGGTGTTTGTGTATCACGTTAATAAAAAAAATGCACTAATACCTTTTTTTTTAATTTAGTAGGTTTGCAACACACGCAAAATGGGATGTCGGTTACGTTGTAAGTGTTGTTTCGCGCATGACATGAACAAGTGCAATCAGGCACACCGAACTGGTTTTGGATTTCTCACAACTCGACCCTTTTTTCCGATTGTCATTGCCGTAGGTTTTGAAATTCAAATACCTGTGATCGAATCCCACAACGAGATTTGTGGGATTGTATTCGAAATAATTTTAGGTTCAGGGGGGTCACGTGCCACCCCTGGGTTTTGAAATTTTTTTTTTTAAAACATAGAGAAAATATTTTAAATAAAAAAATTTGTAAAAATATTATTTAAAGTGAAATGTCAATGACATTTTAAAATTATGATAATAATAATGATTATTTTGATTGAAAATAAAGAGACTATGATAAGTCATATTATTATTTATGAAAATTTCAATGCAATGGTGATATCTATCACTATTGACATGCAAACATAATTAATTTCAATGAAGATATGAAATTTATTGGATTGTTAATTACATTTGACATGTGGAGTTTATCCTCCATGTAGAGTTTATCCTCCATTCATAACTAAAATGACCACTATATAAATTATAATCAAGTAACATATCTTCAATTATAAAAAATAAAAAAACAAAAAAAATTACAATATGTCATAATTAATATCAGAATGAGTCATAACTAACTATTACTTGATATATAGTCATTACCAAAATAATAACCACAAGAAGTTATAACTAAATTATATCTAACACTATAATGTGTTATAACTAAAGACCACAAAGATCATAATTGCGACATATGATAGACATTTTTTTGTGATATGTTTTATGAAATTTCTCTACTAAAATATATCATTTCTATCTCAACTTATCTTCTTTTTTAAATTTCCAATCCACCTATAAAATAGTTACTCCCCAATATATGTATATCCTTTAATTTAAAATTCACATTTATCCAAATGAACTCTTAATATTTAAGTTTAGTAATATCTCATTGTTATTTATTATGAGAAAAAAAAAATTAATGTTATCATTAATTTGTGTCCCCTCTCCACTAAATTCCTGGCTACGCCACTGGGTGTAGGTGTGTTGCGGTTGGGGTGATTCTTGTGGTGTGAGAAACCCATCAACTCGGAAAACGAACCCCTTTCATCTAAAAACCCAACCCAGTGGAATGTTCCCACACATTGACAATCATTCCTATTTTGGAAGGACGAATCGGTGGCGCATGTCGACGTGAACCCTACTATATGTTACGATTATCCCCTTTTCTAATTTGAATTTCAAATATTCGTGATTCTAAAACCCACATTATAGATTGAGGGAACATTTCACACAGTGTTGGTGTGAATCAGAATCTCTGTGTTGTTTAATTTCGTTGAGTTCGTGGTCGTGAAGAACCCTAATGCCTTCCTAGAACAATGGGTTTTGCACTGTGAACCCTGCTGTAACAACCCTCGTCACTGTTTACCGATTAACCACTGATTACTGCTAAACTGAGACTGGTTGTGATTGATAACTGAAGTAATTGAACTGATTGAAATACTGAACTAACTGACTGAAATCTGAAACTGATTGATTGACTGTATCTGTTTAAATGCATTTTTTATCTGTTGCTTGTTAATTGATCTATTCGTGTTTGGTTAATTTGCGAATTGAAGGCCTTATCGGCGGTCGAATCTGAAATTGATTGATGTTTTATGATCGTTAGAATTAATGTGAATTTATGGCATATTTATCTGATAACTGATTTGGTATAATTATTAGATTAAATATTGATAAATTGCATAGTTGGCCTTAATTACATTAGTGCCACCTAGTGACCCACTACTTGGACTATTGTTGAGCCTTATTACACTCTATACAAAACTTTTTCATCAGCCTTTCCTTGTCTCAATCGACCAAGAGAGGGAGAGGGAGAGAATTGATTTGTTCTTGAGAGAATTGCTTGGAAATTAGGAAGATTAAAGGAGTTCTTGCAACATTGAGCCTCCATACCTCTAATTCAAGACTTAGGTAAGGAAATTCAACCTTTTATTGTTGCGTTTATGAATGTTCATCCATGGTTCTTGTGTTCTTAGTGACCTAAGCCCAGAATTAGCTCAAGTTGTTGAATTAAGAGCTCATTCCTTGCATGCATGCCTATATTGTTGAATTTTGAGTTGATTCCATGGAGAATTGTCACATGCATGCTCATAGTTATGTTAAGTCCATGTTTTCATCTTGTCCTTGGAAGGAATTGGCTCATTAGAGCATGATATTGAGCTTTGAAATGGTTGAAATTCATGCATGTTTGCATGTTCTTCATATTCATGAAAATTGGTTTCAAATTGAGTTGTTTGTAACACCCTTGGGCCTCGATTTGACAAATTGAGCTTTGAATCATGTTAAAGTATGAGTTTTGATGTGTTTTCTGGAAAATTGGCCCAAGTGGATCGAAATTTATGGTTTAAAACTTGGTTTTGAGCTTGAGGTTCAAATATGGAATTTCCAGAATTTGGACTCACGCTCGAGCGGGGTGACTGGCGCTCGAGCGTGGAAATCGTGCTCCCAGCATCTTGTTCTGTTTTGAAGTCCGCTTGAGCGGAATAATTGACGCTCGAGCAGGACATTTTGTCTCATGCTCGAGCGGGTGTCGAGCGCCCAATCGAGCGTGATTTTCGCCTATCCAGCACTTTTGACTGTTTTGCAGAACGCTCGAGCGGGTAAGTCTACGCTCGAGCGGAAACCTTTGTCTGCATGTTCGCTCGAGCGGAGTAACCTACGCTCGAGCGTGACCCCTGTTTTCTGAAAGTCTGAAAATGTTTTTAAAGTGCATCTTTGCATCCTCATCTCATCCTAGGCATTCTTAGGCCTAGTTTAAGGCATCTTAATGAGGATATAGATGTAGAACACACCGAGGCAATTAGGGATTAAGTTATTATTTCCCAACTGTGTAGGTTAGTGTGTGTTCAATCTGTCACTGTGTAGGGTTGGCGACTAGGGACGCGCTTTAGCTTTACTGTAGCCCAGAACTCTGTGAGTAACAACTGTGTAAAGATATGTTCAAAATGATTATCTTCTGAACAATTGAACTGTACTGCTTTCTGAACTGATACCGTTGATTGAATGAATGTATGTCTTATATTCTGAACTGTACTGTGGCATCCTTAGCAACTACTGTTTACTGTTTACTGTTACAGAGATCTTTGTTGGTTCCCTTGTTGGAACCACTACTGTTTACTGATAGATGGCCATCATTTACTGTTCGGTCTTTTAAGACCTACTGTTTACTGTATTGTTATGCTAATGGATGTACCACATATGACTGTATCGACTGAACGACTGAAATACTGATTTAATGAACTGTTTTCATTACTGTAAAGACATTTAAGGACTTGTGCTACTAATGCTTAGAGTCCCCTAGCACGTACGGACTTCCAAACTTTGTGCTACAAATGCTTAGAGTCCCTTAGCACGTACGGACTCCAACACACTCTAAATCAAATGCAGCAGAACAGAACAACAACCAGAGCAGCAGTTCACAAGTTAATATTAGACCAAACTCTCCAACTAAACGGACAGCACAGCAGCAACATATATAGCAAAAAGTGTTGTAGTATGTCCTCAAACAGTATGTATTAAATACATCAAGGTTCTATGTCACGATTTATATAGTTAAACAATGTCAAATTCATCTTCTTTTTGCTCATTATCGTCCTCAATGAAGTCATCTTCGTCGGTATCACAAATGAAAGCATCAGCAACACCCTCGACTTGTGTTTGACTATGAGATTGTGAAACCATTGTATTTGGAATAATTTCACCTTCAATATCATCTCTACACAAAACCCCTTGATTGCCACCGCCTTCAACTTGCATACCGTTTACGTCCACAATTGGTACAACCTTGGTGGTTTCATTTTGTTGTAACACACTATTTAGAGCATCATCAGGTAAACCATCCATCTCTGGCACATTCCATATTCCTCGATGGTGGAATCGTTCTACAACTTTCCAATTCCCACCTAATTTGGTATCATTAACGTAGAATACTTGTTCTACTTGAGCTGGGAATACAAAGGGATCATGTTCATACCATCGACTTTTCACATCGACACTTGTGACATGTGTATCCGTGAGACAAGTCTTCTTGCTACCGGTGTTATACCATTCACATTGGTACAAAACAACTCGATGTCTAAACAAATATGTCATTTCCCACACTTTCCTCAAGTAACCGTAGAAACGCATTGAATGACCCTCATGCTCCCCTTCTACAACCAGCCCACTATTTTGAGTTTTACGACGGTTATCACGATCGATGGTATGAAATCGAACACCATTAGAAATGCATCCCGAATATGTGTTGACTATTGCACTAGGACCATTGGCCAACGACCACAATTCATCCGTTGCTTCCGGCGACCCTTGATTCCGCAACTGATTTATCTACATAAGCAATACGTGTTATGTTACTTTGTTGAAGTTGGTTATAGCATAATGTGCTCACATGTTGGATAGATAGGTATGTCTTACACGTTCTTTGAACCACTTAGGAAATTCATCCCGTTGCCTCTCTGTAGTGTCACATGTACTTCCATTTTGCAAAATGTTCTTGTGTTCCCTAATTAATAAGAATAGGAGATAAGTAAGACATATGATTACGAATAATTAGACAATACGTGTTATGGCGAATTTAACTTTTTTGAGGCCTGAAAACATACTGTAGATATTGTTCCACGTCAAAGTGGTCGGCAATTGTGTAAATTCTTGTAGTATGGGCAAAAACAGCCTTTTTCTAAACTAATCCTCACTAGTTTTGAAACCCAACACTTGGAGGCCTCTGGTAATCCTCTCCTCCAAGGCCTATCATAATCCTAAGGCCCGTTACTCGAGTCTTGACTTAAATGGAGCTTGTGTTGAGGGGTCGGTGTAAGTTTTCAAGTTATAATCTCTCATCCAAAATAGACAATAGGATACCTTGGTGATCTCATCACGAGCGTTGCCTTGGACTTGCGAAAAGATGTGAGAATTTTTTTGTAACAAAAAAATAACAATAGTCCTAAAGGACTATATATGTTTTCCTACTTTGTAAACAAACATCATTATAGTGGGTCACATATCAATCCTAATCTAATCCCCTTCTCTATCACCTGAAACAAACAGACCTTAAAAGATAATATAATTATAGTTTTATACCGTTAATTTTACTTTTATCTTCTAAACTTTCACTAATTTTACTATTTGATGTGATCCAATTAAAAATGATTATACAAATCAATAAGCCAATTCAAAACGCTTTTCAAGAACGCCGAATAAAAAAATATTTTTTAGAATTTAAACAACTTAAATCATATCACACTACAAAAAAATTGTTTTTTTGCGACGGTAAAATGCCGTCGCAAATACCCAAAACGCCGTCTCAAAAAGTTTTTGGCGACGGTAACTGGCCTTTTGCGACGGTAAATGGGGGGTCGCAACAAAGGGGGTTGCAAAAGGGTTTTAGCGACGGTATAATGCCGTCGCCTTTTTTTTGCGACGGCAAAAATGTCTTTTTGCAACGGAAAAATGCTGTCGGCATTAACATGTGAAAATCTGAGTTTATTTGCGACGGTGTTGTCTTGTCGTCGCTAAAAGATTATTTGAGACAGCACCTGATGCCGTCGCTAAAGCACTATTGGCGACGGCAAATAATACCGTTGCTAAAAGTCTTCCTTTTCAACCAATTTCCCTGTCTTTTCCGACAGCATTACTGCCGTCGCAAAAAACCCTGGTTCTATTTTTCTTTTTGAGACGGTGTGTGTGCTGCCGTCTCAAAAAAAAAAAAAAAAACCTGTAATAAAATTATTAAAAATATGAAAATGACCTGTATTAAATGAAAAATAACTAAAAAAAAACCGATAATTACATAATAATATAAAAAGTCCAGTATATAAATAAAAATTCATCCATAATTAAAATATTCTTCCATTCACAACAATACATCAGCAAAATTATCCCACTACATAATGTTGTTTACAAATCTAAATAACGTAAATAAAAAACAAAAGTTTTCGTCATGATTCTTCCGTGGGTTACAAAAACAAAAGTTAGTCATAATCTTTACACGCTTGCATTCCACAAGAAGCAAAAGGGTTACAAAAACAAAAGTTAGTCATAATCTTTACACGCTTGCATTCCACAAGAAGCAAACTGCTACTCCGGAAATATCTGAAACTAACAAAATAAAAATAATTAATGACAATATAATTGTGTTAATATTTTAATTACAGAAAAACATAAAAAATTAACTACTATATAATTACAAAGATAGTTTAGTAAATAATTTTGGCTAGACAGAAATCCGGCCCTAACTCCCAAACCGAAGACCCGATTGGAGTCCCATCTTCTCCCAATTTACCCTTCTACAGCTCTCTCAATTTTTTCGTCTCACTTCATATTGTTTTAACTATTTAGAAGAGGAAAGTTATGGAATTATGTTCTTCTTTGTTTTACCTTTTGGACAATTGTTGTTTATAGATAAGGCCAATTCTTGCTGAAGTTCATGTAAAAAGACTTAACTTGATGTACAATTCAACCAAAGTTGATGCAAGTGTTTGGAGTCAGCTATGCACAACTATCACATTGAATTTTTTGACATAAAATGAGGTGATAGCAAAAGTTCATTCATGAATATAGATGAAAGTGAAATACTGCAATAGTGACCTCAAAGTAGATGAAAGTGAAAGTGAAAGTGAAATACTGCAATAGTTAAAAAGATTCCCAACTTCAAATGTGTGGCTTACATGGGCAATAATAAGACACCAAATACACATCAATAAGCACATCCTGACGAAATGCATAATTTATGTCAATGTCAAAGGTTGGTTACAGTATTTGTTTTTTCGTTATTTTTTTTCGTCTTGGCAGAAAAGGCTGGTTATAAGTGAAGCAGCTATACGATCAAAATATGCCAAAAGCCAGCTTTATAGTATATTCTGGACTTAAAACCTGTGCATCTTTTTGTTTCTTTTAGTATCATACGTATAAAAAATTATGTAAACTCAAACTTTATAATGAAACAAAAAGCTTTGAAGGTCATAATGAAGCTTCTTTGCTTCTAATGTATCGTTATTTTTTAGCCTTTTGATGCAAACATACAAATCTCGGGTAAAAAAAAATACTCAAGAAAGGTATTTCTGGGAGTACTGTGTCAAACCGAAGTGTATGCTATATATGACTAACATGAGTACTAACAAGTGTAGTTGGACATTCATTGAGCAAGCATGTCTAGTAACTCAGGTTTACCATATAACTATGTATAAAACTCCCTTATTATGCATGAAATTCTATTTGTCATATTATAAAAACTGTTTTCACTTTAGAAAATAAAAGAGGAATACCAAAAATATGAACATTTTGCGGTGTCTTTGTGTGGACATGCAAATTAGTAACATAACCCACACAGGAGTCCATTTAATATAGCTTCTATGATATTATCCTTGTTATGAAAAAAAGTTGTCTCTAGATTCTATTTATTTACTTATAAAAGAAAATATTCTTGAAAATTAATTGCACCATCAAGGTTGCACCCCAAGCAATAAAGGGTTATGACTTGAAGAGCAATTGAGATTCTATTTTTTAAATTCTAAAGTAGGTTCCCAGAAAAACTGATGGGCATATAGAATTAAAAACTATGAAACACGAATACTTCTAGTAGGGAGTTATATTTGTATTGAATACCAATACTCCTCAAATATTCACAATTACTTATCCAATATTTCATAATCCTATCCACAGTTATTTTTTTTTTTAATTTTAAGAAGTACTGGATACTATTCAGATATTCTAGGTCATGTATTTGAACTATTATAAGAAGTATAATTGTTGGGATAAATAATATAAAAAAAAAAAGTTTTTGGTTACTTTGCTTACTTCTTAGAAAAGAAGAAAATAGTGCGGTTAAAATAGTACCTTACATTTTAAAAATTTATCAAATTGATTAATCCTTACTGTGTCATATGTGTGTCCCATATCTGTATTCATACTTTATAGAAAGTAAGAATATATAAACAAAAATATAACAATGCTTAAATCGGATATCATCAACTAAACAAGCAAGTAAACTTGTATACCACACTTTCCTATATCATACTTTTAGTGTGAAAGGGGAAAGCACATGGACAATATTAACAATTCAAGAGTAACATTTAAATGAAATTTAAGTAGGACCCACTCAAAATTATGCATTGATGATTACTTATTCAAATTATTGCAATTTAAACAGGCTAGTTCCAAAAAAAATGGTTTCTCACGAATCACGATTCTTTGTGTTTATATATAATACGATACTAAAATTTATATATATATAAAAATATATATAGTTTTTACAAGCACAAATCTTATTTTTTAGGTTTTGTCGTATCATCATACTCGTATTCGTATCATACACAAGTCATATTGTCCGAATTCTAATATCTAATGTAGGATTTGTGGTTCAACTATGGTGGTAGACTAGTGCAATTTCAGAAAGAGAAATTTCAATTGGAGTCGAACAGGACGCATAGCAAGTCAAAATGAAAATGCTGGTCCAAGTTATATTTTCAGAAAGGGGTAGAGTTCAATCAGAGTTTAAACAGAATGCATAAGACTTCAATTGGAGTAAACAGGACTCATAGCAAGTCAAAATGGATTTGCTGGTCCAAGTTATATTTTCAGAAAGAGGTAGAGTTCAGTTAGAGTTTAAACAGAATGCATAATGCCTCCACAAGTATTTACCATTGTCAAACCTACCGACTTCAAGCCAGCAAACTAAACCAACTATGATTACACTTGTTTGATCCCATTATAGAAACAATTGTTCCATTTACACCTTACGTCCATAAGCACTATTGTGATACTTAATAATATCGTATGTTTCACATGTTCAAGTAGAATGTTGAGGATTCAAAGAAATAATAGTTTATATCTATTTCCTTCAAATAATGATATTTATCAACATGAGAAAGAAATAGCTGCAGATTAATGAAATTGTGTTGCTATAGGAGCAAGAAGAGTACCTGATTGCAATGTCCATCAACCATATTAGGAGAAGGCATTTTATGAGAAAGATCATAAATAGACAAGATATCCTTCAATATGCTGCGTATATTAAGCTCAAAAAGAGTCCTGACAGCTACAATTGAACCAGAAGCAAGTGTGACAAGTAGCCCAATCAAACCCTGTAAACCAATATGGAAAAAGTTTGAATAAATAGACATGGTAGGATATTGAGGACAACCATCACACAAAACATAAATAAAGAGACTGCATACGGTGTAAACTAGTTGGCACAAGATGGTTCGACAATTCAAGTCTATCAGATGTGTAGCTTGATGAATCAGCCCATGTTTACAAAGTTCGTCCAACATATCAAACGTGTGGCGTGCTCCTTCTGCTATCTTTATCAAACAAGTGGCTACATTTTCAACAAGCTGAGGATGACATGGAAAAACAAGAAAATGTTAAAAAAATCATAAGATCAAATATTCCAGTGACAAGATAACCCGCACACACAAAAACATTACCGATCCTCATACTGAAGAAGTTTACACAATATTGGAACTGCCTCCATTAAAGGTGCAGGACATTCAGAAGGAAGTTTCTTACACAAATTGACTACAGTAGAAAGTGCAAAAATTGAAAAGGAAGACACAACTAGCTTCACAGGTATCGAAATCCATGTGACCCAAAAATTGCTTTAACCATGAAATTTTCATGGCATAGCGTGATGCTATCATCTAGATGAAAATGATTCATTAAAAAGGAAGACACAACTAGGAGATACAAACTAAACAAGAAAGCAAAAGAAATCCCTGAAATAACCTCTTGAAAATAAGTTCCAATTGTGATTAGTGCCTTGGAGGCATTTGAATGCGACTCAACAGAGCCTTTATATGCCATAGCATGTTCCAGTAGCAAACACATATTCTCCACTGAAGGCCAATACTCCAGAATTCTTTCTACTGTCCTGTATTGTTCTGCATTTGCCTCAAAGCATTTCAACAGAAATTTGATCATAGCCACATATGTTTTTGAAGGGAAAAGAAGCTTTGCCTCCCTCATTTCTGTGGCCTCTAGTAATGCTGGCTGCTATATAAGAATATAATCTAGCATATCTCCAAGTTTTGGGTATTTAAGATTGTTATAGTCACCAACAGCTCCCCTTTGACCTTCACCAGGAAACAAACCTTCAGGTGCCATTTCCTTACAAAATATCAGTTAGCAATCATGCACGAAACAATAAAACAATTTATAAGCATTGACCAAATTTAGGGTTCATCACTAATTAAATAAAAGTTGAACTGTGTCAATTGCGAATTGAAGAAAAGAATGTCAATACTACTGACTTTATTTTTTTACTGGGGTACTTAAGCAGTATTATAAAAAAAACTAGTAAACAACATCGCCATATATATATATATATATATGTAGAGAGAGAGAGAGAGAGGGGAACATAGAATAAAGTCTAAGTCCTCATCTCTTGCATTGTAACAATTTTTGTTCTCTGTCATTCCATTCCTTGTTCTCAAGGACAAGAATTAAACACACAAAACAAAACAAAACAAAAAAAACTCGAGTCAAAAGTGGCAAGTTGACTCCTTTCTAGGTGCTATTCAGCACTGTCAATGGCATTTACACACAGCCAATATCAGTATCATTCGACAAATCACTTTAGCCATATGCTCTAGTGATGATTCAAATTTAATTAGTGCAAAGAATTATTGTACCAAGACCACCAGCAACATAAACGTAGATTATTCTGTCAATCTGACACATTGATCAGAAATGGAACTTTATGCTTCAGTTCTTTCTTTCTTTTTTTTTTTTTTTTTTTTATAATTAAAGAGTAACCATTTTATTAGAAAAAGAGCATCAAGATGATGCTACAAACACAGCCACAACCAGCCCCACTCCAACCTACATTTAGACATGTAAAGAATCAATAAAATCCACAAAAGAAAATAAGTCCAGAACCACACTTCCTAAGACCCAACTATACAAAACCACCAGAAAAAAAATCAGTAGTATTGACAAAATCCTATTTCACAAAAAATACTTTCTTGGAATAGCGAAATTCTAGCATTCCAACCAAGAATAAGTCATGATTTATTCAGGTATTGTCATTGAAGGTTTTTCAATATTAAAATTCGAATAAATTTCACTCTCTTGCTACCAATCACCACAAAAAACAATTGAAGCATTGTGTTCTCTACTACTTCCTCTTAATTGCATTGATTATTTGATTATATCTAACTGTCTATCTAACTATCTAACTATTATATAAACCCAATGCCATGCTTAGTGTAGATGTCAAAAATCAAACAACACAAAAAAGAAATAAAAAAAAATTTTAAAAAAATAATTGAATGCATCACAAGATCCATAAACAAAAAAATAAGCAAACGGCAATAACATCAACATCTGAAAGGTGAAAAAAGGAAACCAAAATGTGAAGAAAATCATGGAAATTAATAAAGCATTTGAGTGACATACAGACACAAAACACATGCATTGCAATCAACATCAGAAAACAGAAACGGAAACGGAAAATCAAGAGAGGAAAAGAAAGAAGACCTGTAACGGGAATGGAAACAGAAAATCAAGAGAGGAAAAGAAAGAAAACCTGGTCACCTCTAGGCACAATTTCAAACCAATGACACCCCCAAACAACAATGGAGAAAAAAATATATTCAAAAAAATGAGAGGGCTTTGGATGTAATTAGAGAGAGAGAGAGAGGAGGCATACAGTCGTCACTCGCCGTCGCTGTCGTCACTCGTTGCTCGTCATCGTCGTTGATGACCGTCGTCACTCGCTACTCCTTTGCTGCTAGCCGTCGTCGATCACCGTTGTCCGTCACCGTCGTTGAATTTTGGCTCAAGGGCTTTGGGGATTTTGTTCCAAATGGTTTTGGGGATTTTGGTTTTAAAGATTTTAGGGATTTTGGGTTGGTTCAAAAAGGTTTGGGGAAACACATGACCGCGAATAGGCTAAAGTGAGCGGAATCGAAAAAATTTCATTACTTTTTGCGGCAGCGTACTTAAACCGTCGCGAATGTTGAATCCTAAAAGTTAAAACGACATCGTTTTAACAAGACTTTTGCGACAGTAAATATTCCCGTCTCAAAAAAAATTTTTTGCGACGGTACATCAGGCGTCGCAAATGTTTTATGTTTTTTTGTGATATATTCATTAGCGACGAGGTCACCACCGTCGCAAAAGACAATTTTTTGAGACGGTTTGAAAATGCCGTCGCAAAAAACCATTTTTTGAGACGGCCTGAAAATGCCGTCGCAAAAGACCATTTTTTGCAACGGTACCTATACCGTCGCAAAAATTTCCGTGTTATTTGGGCCCTTTTCTTGTAGTGTCACGAAGAACTTATTTTTTTTGTTATCTTGTACAAACTACACTCTACAACTAATTTATATTATAAAAAATTAAGATTTTAGAAAATAAAATTTAAGGATAAATTTATTTTTTAAAGATCAAATATTTTTATTACAAAAAGTGTCGTAATTATATTTTTCGCAATGAAAATTGGACATTACTGATGAATTATTATCTTTTTGGGATCAAATTTTTTGTCTTAAAAAATAAATCATTTTGAGACCAAATTATTTTGTCTTAAAAGTATATATATATTTTTTGGTCCACCCTAAAAGTATATTTATTAGTGACATTTTCAAAATTTTGCAGCTAAATGTCTAGTTTTTGATTTTTCGGGACGACCTTTTAGTGACTATTCTCATGATGATAGAAATTGGTCTCTAAATATTTTTTGTAATAAAATTTTCACTTTTACTGATCAAAACATTTGATTTCTAAAACTCTTATATGTTGTCAAGATTCTGGAAAGCGGTTGCGGTTGTACGGTGTAAAGGCCGTAGCGTAACGGTTGCGGTAACCGGAACCGTAAATTTTTTTATTTTTCGCACAATTTGAAAAATACTTAGCGACGCATATTTTTTTTCCATGATCATATTTATTGCGTTTAAAATAAATATTGATCAATTTTTGTAAATTTTTAAGTATGATCTAATATATTTCATATTTTTAAATCACTATAAACTAAGTGTTTTACATTTTATTTTAATAATTAATGACTTTATATTATACAAAAAATCAATCACTAACTATTATATATAAGATAAACAATGACAAAAGTAAAAGAATAAATAAGAGTCTAAATACATATATATATATATATATATATACATACATATTTTAACCAAGCCAAATAGATAATGACCACACTTATTATTATTATTATTTTCAAATAATATATAGATAGACACACACAAATAAAATGGTTGAATGAGCAGAATAAAATAGTATAGGTCTTATAGTTTCAACAAATCAATAACATATTCTTCATCTTCCCTCTTCTCTCTCTATCTCTTGCTCCTCCATCTTCTCTCTTTATCTTCCCTCTTCTCTCTATCCCTCTTCTCCCATTTTCAGTTTTTTTTTTTTGTGTATTTTTGAAAGAAGCAGTGTGGAACCGTTATGTAACGGTACGTAACAAGCCGTTACGACTATTACGGCACTATTACGACCGCTACAGCAGCCGTTACGGCCGACACACTTGTGAATCTCAATCACACTGTAAAAGTGGCCGTAACGGGTGGCGGTAACCACCACAACCGTTACGTAACGGCGTTACGTAATAGTTGTGGCCGCTTTTTAAACCTTGTATGTTGTAATGTTAATAGATGTGTGATTGTATGAGTACATTATCAAACTACATTTTTTTTTACCCATTAAATTAAAGTTCAACGGTAATTTGTACAATTGTCTATAAATTGGATAACATGAATAAAAATTTGAAAATTTAAAAATTAAATAGGTGAAATTGGTGGTAGTTTACAGATGAAATAGAAAATTTTGTAATAATTTTGAAAGTAGAAGTGAAATAAACATTATTTTATAGAAGGCGCCATTGAATTACAGTAAGTAGAAAAAAAAAAGAAGTGGCACTTGGGGTTTTGAATTGGGTCCACACGATTGTCCAACGGTGAGGAGAGGTAAAATAGACGATAGAGACACGACCACGTAGTTGACTTGGTAAGACTTGAGATTGTAGGGTGAGCTAAAAAAAAGTGTTGTTTTCATTTGTCATGTTTAAATGACAAAAAAATAAAACATGTAAGAAATTAATATAAGTGAGATTTTTTTTTATTATTTGTTTTTAAGGGGCAATATGTTATAACTAATCAACTTGTTGCTTACCAAATATATTGTCTTTAGTGAAAAATAAAATAAACTTAGTAAGATAATTTTTTTGTCATCATTTTTTATCGTTTCTCACCATATTTTATTCAACTTACAAATTGCACACAAAAAAAAAAAAGAAGTTATATTTCTTATCATTTTTCACCAAATTACTCATATAAACAGAGTGTAATTCTTTGATTTAATTCTTGATCATGCCAGGCTCTTGCTCTTTGTCTGATGAAAAGTAGTGCATTCCATTAATTCGCGTCTAATCTAATTAGGATTTATAGATGTCTAATCTAAACTTAAAAAGGAATTATGTGTCATGTGTAACAAAAATATAGTAACAGTAAATCACAAATATATTTTTTGAAATTTACGTAAAATATGAATTGTCTTTTATAATTTTTAAAATTGTATTTCAATTCTTTAAGTTTTTAATCATATAACAAATGATTTTTTTATATTAATAAATTATTTATTTAGATCATCTCAAATAAATCCTTAATTCTCCTCTTAACAGTTCCATTGCAGTAACATTATGTCCATTATCTACAAAGCTAACAAACATCTGACACTAACTTGTGTGTTAGTGAGTCCGGTGTGGAGTAAATATTGTCATTAAAAAAAGGTAAATTAAAAATATATTTATTTAGATCATCTCAAATAAATCCTTAATTCTCCTCTTAACAGTTCCATTGCAGTAACATTATGTCCATTATCTACAAAGCTAACAAACATCTGACACTAACTTGTGTGTTAGTGAGTCCGGTGTGGAGTAAATATTGTCATTAAAAAAAGGTAAATTAAAAATATATTTATTTAGATCATCTCAAATAAATCCTTAATTCTCCTCTTAACAGTTCCATTGCAGTAACATTATGTCCATTATCTACAAAGCTAACAAACATCTGACACTAACTTGTGTGTTAGTGAGTCCGGTGTGGAGTAAATATTGTCATTAAAAAAAGGTAAATTAAAAATATATTTATTTAGATCATCTCAAATAAATCCTTAATTCTCCTCTTAACAGTTCCATTGCAGTAACATTATGTCCATTATCTACAAAGCTAACAAACATCTGACACTAACTTGTGTGTTAGTGAGTCCGGTGTGGAGTAAATAACATTTTTTTATATAAAAAATAAAAAAATATATTTATTTAGATCATCTCAAATAAATCCTTAATTCTCCTCTTAACAGTTCCATTGCAGTAACATTATGTCCATTATCTACAAAGCTAACAAACATCTGACACTTGTGTGTTAGTGAGTCCGATGTGGAGTAAATATTGTCATTAAAAAAGGTAAATTAAAAATACATTATTTGAGATTTATTTAAATTATAAATTATTTTTGTGATTTGAAAAATTACAAATACTCTTATGAGAATTTTTTATTTAATAGAATTAACTAAAAAAATAAAATTTCAATTGCTCTCTTATACAATAATAAAATTATCTAAATTATTAATTAAAATATATTTCTGACATCATTCAAATATGTTAATTGACTTGATAATTTATTGATAAAATAAGTAATTTGTTATGAAATTATAAACTTTAAGAGATATGATATAATTTCTAAAATTATAAGAAATAATTTACATTTTGAACAAATTTTAACAAGTATATTTATAATTTGTCCTTAAAAAATTATACTGATGGGACTTGAGACTAGAATTTTGTAATGATTCCATCAAAAAAATTTCGAAGACAAGTAGAAAGCCAATTTTGAAAAGGCCACATCTCATCGAAAGGGAGGGGTGTTTTAGGAAAATAGTTAAAAGTTGACTATTAACTTTTAATAAATTTTTTTGACTTTTTTAGAAAGTGATTTGAGAAGTTGATAAAAAGTTACTTTTGAATTTTTTGATTAATATTTATTTATGATGTCACATCGCAATAAAATGACCAAACTACTCCACCTAATTTAAGAAATTTACATTTTCACTCATGTATAATTGTAATTTCACAAGTAACTTTTTTGAACCTTTCCAAATGACAAACGCAACTTTTAACCAAAGTTCCCAAATGGGCACAGAATTTGACTGGTTGGTGTGTCAAGTTTAGTTTTAATAATTTAAATCATTTATTTTTTAAAATTTATTAAGTAAAATAGTTAGGTAAAAAATTAAAATAATTAAATATTAGTAGCTATATATTTAAATCAAATTTGTATTACAAAAATGAATAGTTATTCTTGAAATTATATTTGTTTTCTATTATTTTAAAACAAATATGATTCAAATATGTAGGTACAAATATCCAATTATTTTGAATTTGAATAATGCTAGGGGCCCCAAATATTTTACCAATATTTTTACCAAATATCTCACATGGATATAAGATCCACATTGATAGAAATATTGGTAAAATATTTGAGGTCCCTAGCATTTTTCTTTGATTTTTTTGTATAAAAATTATGCCCAATTAGTTTTTTTTTTTTTTTTTTTTCAAATAAACTTAGGCCGAAGCCAAAGAAATAGGGCTGAGTAAGGAATCTGTAAAATTCGTAATTCGATCCGATCCGATCCAGTCCAATCCGGTAAGTTTGGATTAGTTTTTTGAATCCATGGTTTGGTTCCGAATTGAAGAATTAAAAATCTGTAATCTACGGATTGGTTCCGGATTGAATCCCACGGTTCCGGATTGAAACCGATCCGGACTGTATACAAATAGTCTATATTTTTATTATATATCCTCCCCCATAGTATCTTTTCTTATTCCATATAAAACCTAAACCCGTATAATATTTTCTTTTATTACTTTTGTTTGTTAGTTTTTAGTTTTAATTTGTAATGGTCTAAATACTTATGGTGAAACCAGTTTTCTTATGATTATTTAAATTCTTGAACAGTATGTCACTATTATAGAAAGACAAATTGCTATTATGGAACAAGTATAGTGCTATGTTTATATTTTTATGAAATTAAAGTGTTATATATATATATTTTTTTGTTATTTAATTATGTGAATCTGTAATCCTAAATCGATCCAATCCGTGTTTAAATGGATTGGTTCGGATTGGTTCCATAATTTAAACGGATTGGATTGGTTCTAATTTTTCAGTAACGGTAAATAACAGATTGGTTTTGGTTTTATCCCAATCCAATTCAATCCGGACCATGCTCGAAGGAAAATTACAACCAAACAAACCTAAAATCCCTTGCTTTATCGTTATCAAGCACTACCGCCAAAACGGTTGGAGCATTCAACAAAAGCTCACGCAAGCCATTCGATCGAAGAGCATCCTTTGCAATGAGGACACCCATTCACATTCACATCCACTTCACGCTAGATTTGCTGGAGGTCGCACTGCCAATCCTTATTCAACAACTCCTCAATCTCTTGACATAAATTGAAATTTGGGTAAACAGAATTGCCCTTCCCAACAGCTTCGATTGCTTCCGCAGAAATAGATTTAATGATAACTCAGCGGTGTCCTTGGGACCAAGCCAGCTATTGCAGAACGACAATGCTACGTAGCTCAAATTTTGTGGTTCAAATGGCCAAAACGACGTCGTTTTGAGTACAGAACAACATAAAAATGGCCAAAACGACGTCGTTTTGGCCATTTGAGCCACTTTTGAGCCACAAAATTTGAGTTACGAGACATTTTCCATTGCCGAATTAGTTCATTAAATAGTAAGAAAGCTAACAAATGAAAATTTTCAATTTTTTTTTTCTTGGGTATGAATTTTCAGAATTCTATTCATAGAAATCTACACTTTCAATTTTCTAATATTTAGGGATTGTTAGATTAGTATATTTTTTAACTTTTTACAAAAAAAATGTGAAATATGAATTGAATTTAAAATGATGTGGTAGAAAGGTTATATGACTTAAATAAAATGATTGCGACCTAAATAGAATAATGTGCTAAAATAGTATGTGATATTTTAGCACATGTCAAACAACCACTTAAAATAATAACAGTAATCTTCGAAACGTATGGTATACATAATCCTGTTTCGGCATAAAATATCTTAACTTGAGATAGTGCGTTCAGACTTGGTAATCTATTTTGTGATCAATTTCGATGATCCGAACCGTTCCAGTTTTTAGGACTCGTTGAGTAGAATATTCATATAAAAAATTAAGATAATTGGACATCAATAGCTATATGCTTGCATCAAATTTGTATTATAAAAAATGAATGATTATTCTTGAAATTATATTTGTCTTTCATTTAAAAAAAAATGATTAAAACATATGATCTTGATTTTTTGCATAAATATTCTACTCAACGATTCAAAATAAACGGTTTGAATAACAGAAATCAGTCTCAAAATATATGTACCAAGCCCAAATACTCTCTCAAATTGAGATGATAACTTGAGATAAGTTATATCTTTTCCAGAAATCTCGTCTCTTAATAATCTCCTAACTTAAAATTCACGAGGTTACTGCTTTATGTGGGAAGTGAGTTTCAGATTACTTTTGACAATATCAGACTCAAATCCAGACTCAGGACTCTGTCTGGTCTTTCTTTAGGATGTGAGTTTCGAGTTACTTTTGACGGTATCAGACTCAAATCAAGACTCGGGACTCTAGTCTAGACAGTAATAGCACAAAAAAAGAAAAGAAAAATTCCCTTGTTTAATTTTGAATTTTTAAAAATATTTTAATTAATTATTTTTTTAATTTTTAAATCCACTTATATTTAAAAAAAATTATACAAAAATCTTTAAAAAATTCATTGAACACAAGAAAATACGAAAATGTAATAAATTTTCATATTTTTTTATTTAATGATTTTTTTTTATAAAAAATTCACAAATATTATAGTATTTAGATTAAGTATATCTAAAAAATTTAAATTTTTTTTATAAATATTAAAAAAAATTCACTTAAAAAAAACGAAAAATAAAAAAAAAATCTCAAAAGTGGATTCAATTTCAAAAGCTCACTGTCAATTGATAGAAAATCTCTACAGAAAGAATTCATCACTTTCATTACTCACAGAATGCACTTCCATTCAAAAATATCAGCATCTTACCCTCAGCATCCAAACTGTTGCAAGACTACAACAATCAAACATCCCTCACTTAATAACCAATTAAAAAAATCTATTAAAAAAAAAGTATAATAACACAATTTTGTATAAACAACAACCCTTTGCCAACCCACTTTCACAATTTTTAAGGGGTTGTAGATGCAGAATTTCCCCCTAGTTAGAACCAAAAATCATAATTACATCTTCACTCGCACTTCAACTTTCATCATGAAGTTATCCTCGTCAGAATCATATTGGGCCATCCGTGCATTACCAGACCAGAAGCCAGCTACCTCCCACCAATATATTCCATGGAACTATGGAATGTAGGTCGGTTAATTTGATATTTCTTGATTTCAACTACTTAGCGTCCAGATATAAGTGTTACTTCAATACCTTTTCTACAGCTCCTTAGAATTGAGAACGTGAGTTCCCATATGTCTTCCAAGACTGCTTCCAATATCGCCTGCTTGCACTGCCGTCAAATGGAGAACTGTAATAATCAGAAGGTCCTCTAGAAGCTCTGCTTCCATTGCTCTCCTTTTGAGCATTCCTCAATTCCTCCTGAAGATCATAATGTGAACGCTGCAAATTGAAAATGGTAATTAATATTCAGCAACTCATAAAGAACAGAAACAAATCAACAGATAGTATCATAACTACATTTTTAGACTCAGCACAATGATCGTGATAATCTTTTGTTACTAGAAACAAATTGCAAATAAGCCTCAAAACTCAAGAAAGTATTTTGAACCAAGCTAAAGAAAACAAGGCCTTTTAGTCCCAGCAGAAATAGTTTTTGTACTGCAGCTAGTCGTTTTTAGATACTGCATTAGCTGGTCTTTTAATGAGGCAATGCCCACTACAAGACAAGTATCAGAAAAGAGATCCAAATGCAAAAATTATCCCATATTTTTATCCTTCTGATTTGAAGAATTTCTTAGGTATTCCATAGAATTTTCCTGTTAAGAAATCAACATTAGGCTGTCCAATCTACAAAATCATTGTATTATAACTTAAGAAGCACGGACACTTCTAAAAAGGAGACATGTCGGTGGACACCGACACTTATCGGCCCAACTAGAATTAAATTTGTACATCTGGCAGTTTTTTTTTTTGTTGTTCAATAAAAACTTAGAAATGGTTGATGAAACATCATTTGCAACTAACACACATTAAAATATGATCTGAAAATGAATGAAAAAATTACCTTAAATATTGGGGCAGAATGAGGAACTTTTCAAGCCTGATTCCAAAATGCTAAGATTCATCAAAATGTGTGTGAAAATTAAATATGAAAAATGTAGATACTGTTGGAAAATTTATAAAGAGGTAGTTGTGAATTGAAATAGACTCCATTTTGAATGAAATGATGTAACCTTTCATGGTGTCTTTTTGTTTTAAAGGAAGGGTCAAACCTCCATTTGAATGAAAGGATGCAAACCTTTCATTGTGTCTCTTTATTTTAAAGGAAGGGGTTATGTCCATTCTTCATATATTTTCTATTCAAATTGAATAGGTGCCAACAAAGCCTATATAAAGGCAGCCACATTCCAATTTTGATGAATTCCGAAAATTCATTTTCCTTGCCTTCATTTTGCTCTCTTGCGTCCTTTATTCTTCATTTTAGTTTTAGAATAAATATTCAGAGAGTTAGAGCACATGTTTGGTTCGCCAAACAAATTGTTTGGAGTACTACTACAATTTGTGAAGATCATTGTATCTTGGGAGATAGACGCCACTCAACCGTAAGTACCGTAGCGGGACGAATCTGTCTTAAGGACAGAGTGTCACACACTCGACTTGGTCTTTTGATTTTTAAATTCGGTTCAACAAGATAAATTCTGTAAGTTTTATTTTATTTTGTTTGAATTATTTCAAGTTATTTTATTTTACACAGAAGATTGTTCCAACAATCTTAAGACAGATTCGAATTATTCTGTTTACAGAATTTTTCGTTAGTTTCCATTTCTCTTTCTTCTTTTAAGAAAATTATTTTATGTGGATTTACAAAATAATATTTTGGTTGGAAAAACAAATAGTGATTATATGCTATTTAACAGATAGTAGTAATATATTGTCTATTTTCTTTGACAACTAGTAGTACGATACTGGTGTCATTAACAATTCAGAATATATTTTTGTGAAATTTTTTCAGAAATTAATTTTGGGTTTTAGAAATTATTTTCTGAGTTTTCATTACTTAAAATTCTGTTTTAGTATTTTAATAATTGAAGTGTTACAGAAATTAATTTTCGGTGTGAAATTAATTTAGTTAAATAAAATTTTATTTTATTTCCAATTTAATTGAAGAATAAAAATTATTTTCTTATTTCTTTTATTTTACAGAATTTAATTTTCGGTGTGGAATTAATCTGGTTAAATAAAATTTTATTTTATTTCCAATTTAATTGACAAATAAAAGTTATTTTCTTATTTCTTTTATTTTACAGAATTTAATTTTCTGTGTGGAATTAATTTGGTTGAATAAAATTTTATTTTATTTCCAAATTAATTGGAAAATAAAAGTTACATTTTTGTTTCTTTTATTTTTACAGAATTTAATTCTGTGAATTTGGTTTTAATTTTCTGTGCAGTGTAAATTCTAATTATAATTTTGTTTTATAAATTAGAATTGATGGCTACTGAAACTAATGCCCAAACAAGTACAACTGTGGTGGCTGCAATTGCACCAACCCCCTCTCCTGTGGTGACAGTACCAATAAATCATGGAGAGAAGCCAGAGAAGTTTTCAGGAACTGACTTTAAAAGATGGCAACAGAAAATGTTGTTCTATCTTATAACTCTGAACCTAGCTCGTTTCCTCCGTGAAGATGCTCCTATCCCGAAAGAGGATGAAACTGATCGGCAAGTGGTTGCTGCGGTTGATGCTTGGAAACATGCCGATTTCCTTTGCCGGAATTACATCTTGAACGGACTTGACAACACATTATACAACGTCTGCAGTCCAATCAAGACAGCCAAGGAACTTTGGGAATTGTTGGAGAAAAAGTACAAAACGGAAGATGCCAGCTCAAAGAAATTTGTGGTTGGCAGATTCCTGAATTTTGTAATGGTTGATTAAAAAACTGTAATCAGCCAAGCTCAAGATTTCCAACTCATTCTCCATGGCATTCACGCAGAAGACATGTCTCTCAGTGAATCCTTCCAAGTTGCAGCCTTAATTGAAAAATTACCAAAAGGCTGGAAGGAATTCAAGAACTACCTCAAGCACAAGCGCAAAGAAATTTCTATGGACGAATTAATTGTGCGTTTAAGGATTGAGGAGGACAACCGCAATTTCTGAAAAGCGGGCTGGTAAGCATTCTATGGAGTCTAAGGCAAATGTGGTGGAACATGCTTCAAAAATCAAGAAACGAAAGTCTTCTGGAGAAAGTTCATCACAAGGCTCTAAAAGGGGGGAAAATAAAAAGTACAAGTTTAATGGCAAATGTTACATTTGTGACAAAGAAGGACATCGGGCCAAAGATTGCCGTAGCAAAGGCAAAAGCAAAAGGAGAACAAGCAAGAAGCCTGCTCAAACCCATATGACCGAAGTGGACAATATTTCCAATAGTGTCGATGACATCAATCTTTCTGCAGTTGTTTCCGAGGCAAATCTCGTCGAAAATCCTAAAGAATGGTGGGTGGACACTGGTGCTACTTGCCATATTTGTGCCGACAAAAGATGTTCACATCTTATTCTACAGTGGACAATGGTGAATAACTTTTTATGGGCAACTCCTCAACTTCCAAAGTTGAAGGACAAGGAAGGATTGTTCTCAAGATGACATCAGGAAAGGAACTCACTCTCAATAATGTGCTGCATGTACCGGACATTCGCAAGAATCTTGTTTCCGGATCTTTGTTGAGTAAAAATGGGTTTAGGCTAGTATTTGAGAGTGATAAATTTGTACTTACTAAGAATGGAATGTATGTAGGAAAAGGTTACATGTCTGATGGCCTTTTCAAGTTAAATATAATGACCATTGTACCCTCGGTTATTAATAATACTACATCTTCTTCTTACTTGCTTGAGTCTTCAAATTTATGGCATGGTAGATTAGGACATGTTAATTATGGGTCTTTGCGTAGATTAATTAATATGGAATGTTTACCTAAATTTGACATTGATTCAAATCATAAATGTGAAATTTGTGTTGAGGCAAAATTATCTAAAACTCATTTTCATTCAGATAGGCCTATTGAGAGTCCCTATTGTGATGATGTCCCTCCAGACTCTAGAGTGCTTGTATGAGAAACTTAAAGGAGGGAGCCAACAGGAGTTGTTAATTTTATATTTGCTGCACACAATTGACCTCCAGGGAGCATTGGTTTGAATGCCAAACTTCCACCACCATTTGAGAAGGAGACAAACATTAACATCTCTGACCCTTCTAATACCAAGTCCCCCTTGATCAATTCTCTTTGTAACCTCCTCTTTAAGAATGAAGTTGAAAATCAACTTGGTAAGAAAATCAAGAAACTTAGAAGTGATAGAGGTGGTGAATATGAATCACCTTTTGGTGAGTTTTGTAAAGAACATGGAATAATTCATCAAACCACCGCTCCTTACTCACCTCAGCAAAATGGAATTGCTGAAAGGAAAAATAGGACTTTAAAAGAAATGATGAATGCCATGTTAATAAGTTCTGGATTGCCTCAGAACTTGTGGGGGAAAGCAATACTTTCTGCTAATTATATTTTAAATGAAGTACCTCGAAAGAAAGTGAATCAAACACCTTATGAAATGTGGCATGGTAGAGTACCAACCTACAAATACTTAAAAGTGTGGGGTTGTTTGGCTAAAGTGGCTATTCCTAGTCCGAAAAAGACTAAGATAGGTCCTAAGACCATTAATTGCATTTTCATTGGTTATGCCAAGAATAGTAGTGCATATCGGTTTTTGATTCATAAATCAAAACATTTCGAAATGCATGTAAATACTATTATTGAATCTTGGAATGCATCTTTATTTGAACATGTATTTCCAAATAAGACTGGACAAGAGACTAGTAACAATAAAAGATCTCATGATGCTATTACTAGTCAGGATCAAGTACATGATCAAGAACAAGAGTTAGATCAAAATGAGGAAGAGAAACCTAGGCGTAGTAAACGTGCTAGAACCTCAAAATCTTTTGGTCCAAATTTTCTAACATTTTTGTTAGAAAATGAGCCTTTAACTTTTAAAGAGGCTATGTCTAGTCCTGAAGCTCCTTTATGGAAAGAAGCTATCAATAGTGAAGTTGAATCCATCTTGCAAAATCACACTTGGGAATTGGTGGATTTGCCACCAGGTTGTGAACCTCTTAGGTACAAGTGGATTTTCAAAAGAAAATTGAAAGCGGATGGATCAATTGACAAATACAAGGCAAGACTTGTGGTCAAAAGATTTAGACAAAAAGAAGGTCTTGATTACTTTGACACATACTCACCGGTTACTAGAATAACATTAATTAGAATGCTAATTGCCATTGCATCTCTATACAATCTAGAAATTCATCAAATGGATGTGAAAACCGCTTTCTTAAATGGTGAGTTAAATGAAGAAATTTGCATGGAACAACTAGAAGGTTTTTCTGTTCCAGGAAAAGAAAAGAAAGCTTGTAAATTGGTTAAATCATTATATGGTTTAAAACAAGCACCAAAGCAATGGCATGAGAAATTTGACAAGGCAATGATGTCAAATGGATTTAAAATTAATGAGTGTAACAAATGTGTTTATATTAAAAACACAGACAAAGGTTGTGTCATTGTATCTCTTTATGTAGATGATATGTTCATCATAGGTAGTAATAATGATATGATTAAAACTATCAAGAAATTGTTAAATAAACATTTTGACATGAAGGACATGGGCATTGCTGGTATAATTCTTGGTATGAAAATTACCAAAACATCAGAAGGATATGCTCTGTCACAATCTCATTACATTGAGAAAATACTTGACAAATTCTACAAAGATGATGATCATCTTGTTAGAACACCTGTAGATGTTAATTTGTTTCTATCTAAGAATGTACAGGAAAGCATTTCTCAATTAGAATATGCCCAAATTATTGGAAACTTAATGTACTTGATGAACTGCACTCACCCAGATATAGCTTATGCAGTAAGTAAATTAAGTAGATATACGAGTAATCCGAGAGTAGAACACTGGAAAACAATTATAAGGGTTCTAAGGTATCTCCGATTTACTCGTAATATTGGGCTGAATTATACTAGACATCCAGCAGTACTTGAAGGATACTGTGATGCAAATTGGATATCGGATACTAGAGACTCAAAGTCCACCAGTGGGTATGTCTTTACTCTTGGTGGGGCGGCTGTATCTTGGAAATCTTCCAAACAGACTTGTATTGCTAGGTCTACTATGGAATCTGAATTCATAGCTTTAGACAAAGCAGGGAATGAGATGCACCCGTGTCTATCAACACACTAGCA
>NW_021025799.1:1162069-1318255 GCF_004153795.1 Camellia sinensis | reverse complement strand
AGCTTTTTTTTTTTTTTTTTGTTCGATAAAAACTTAGAAATGGTTGATGAAACATCATTTGCAACTAACACACATTAAAATATGATCTGAAAATGAATGAAAAAATAACCTTAAATATTGGGGCAGAATGAGGAACTTTTCAAACCTGATTCCAAAATGCTAAGATTCATCAAAATGTGTGTGAAAATCAAATATGAAAAATGTAGATACATCAGGCACAACTTATTAATAACTACAAAAAACAGTACAAAATTATAAAATGTACTATGCAATCAAAATTTAGGTAATAAATTGAGTTTCATAACAGAAATCCAAGTCCATGGAAATAAAATATGTCATAGGAAACACAAATGCAGAGGACTTACAAAATGAGGTAATGATCCAAGGAGTTTCCTTTTTTACCCTTTCTTCCTCTGAGTATAGGCGGTGAAAAGAATGAAAAGAATTGTTTGGCTTATCCGTGAAAGAGGTAGAGGTCAAGTATATATAATAGATTCATGATACAATTTAGGAAACAATATAAATAAGGAAATAATACTAAATCAGTAATTGACGCAATCATAGATTATATACATTATACTAAAAGAAAGATTTTATGTGTTATAATTTCTGTATTCAACACTCCCTCTCAAGCTGGTGTGAAGATATTCAACAATCGCAGTTTGCCAAGGGATGATTGGAAGAAGCCGGAAAAAACTCAACGGCTAGTCCAAATAAATGCTACTAAATAAATCTGGTAGTCCACTAAATAAAAAAGACCAAAAAATGCTTAACACATCAGCACTAAAGACCAAAAAAACTCAACGGTTAGTCCAAATAAATGCTACCGAACAAATCTGGTAGTCCACTAAATAAAAAAGGCCAAAAAGTGCTTAATACATCAGCACCACGCCCTAGAAAGGGGAAAAAAAAATAGGGATTGAATTGCCCTAGAAGAGACTGACTGGAATCAATGTCAAGACAATTTAAAGAGGTTACGCCGAACCGTTGTAGGAATTGACCGGATGTTAAACCAGCAAGTGTGGCACACAAATAACTTATGACGTGGTGCTAAACGATGATGGCAATAGATGACTAAGTACGCCAAGGGGCAGCTTAGGTGGTACACTAAGGGTGCACCTTGGTTTGTGCGCCAGAAGGGGCGACTTGGGTTGTGTGTGAGATGGGGCGGCTTTGGTGGTTCACATGGTATATTACCATGCTCACTACGATATAGGTATAATACCTCCCTCAAACTCAAATAGGTCTGAAGATAGAAACCTATTTGAGATTGAAACAGAGAGAAAGACAAAGTGGAGTAGAAACACACAAAAAATGGATTGCGAATAAAAAGAATATGATAGGGATATTTGGAATAGGAATAAACTAGTGGATAGAGGAAGATATTACCACGAACTGATACTGAAAGAAAATATGACAGTGGAATGGGTTGAGGTCCGGCGGCGGCCAAGGCAAGGCTGCTGCCTGCTGGTGAAGCAAAATTACTAGGTACTTATAATAAATTCATGTATATATAATAAATTTATGATACAATTTAGGAAATGATATTAATAAGAAAATAATATAAAGAAGGAAACAATACTAAATCAGTGATTGACACAATTATAGATTATATACATAATACTAAAAATAAAATAAAATAAATTAAATACTTTAATTTCGATATTCAACAACAAACTTGTCTTAATTCTTTAACATTGCCACTAGTTGGCCTGTCTGGTGAGCCACACTGTTGACCCTTATCATGTGATTGCATTTCAAGAAGAGAGATTAGTCTATGAAGGTCACTGACTGCTTATTCCTACAAAATGGAGTCTTGAGGGTCATGGAGGAGATCGAGTTTTGAGGAGAGCTATTCCCGAATTGGACACATAGCATTCATTCGTCACATTTGAAATCTCACTAACTTTTGATCAAACGACTGAGGGTTAATGTAGAATAACCACTTCCATTTCTTGGGGGATACACCAGAGATGCTTGGGCCAGGTGGCTATCATGGGACACTTGCACTTTAAGAGCTAACCTAAAATTCCACTAACCAAGTGGCTGTGGAGAATCAGCCGGCTATTCCTAACAATCAGGAGGTTCTCGTAGCTATATAAATAATAATAATAATAACACCAAATTAATACAGATTAATGTGTGTTTGGGAGAGAAAAGATTGAGTACGGACCTAACCTTTGGCATAATGCACAAAGTGGTGGTCGCAAGGCTTGAACCAATAACCTCGAGGTTATTAGGCCAAGTCTTAACTATTGAACCAATGGTCATCCGTAGCTATATAAATCCATTCAAAAATGGAAAAAAAGGACATCTAACTCAAATAAAATATTTAGCAAGCCATTCGGGTCAAAATTTACCGTAGTTATTTAGCGTAGTTTAGTTCAAGGCATCCATGTCAAACAATAGTCGTGTCGAATTTAGTTGTAGTTTTTGCTAAAGTAAGATTTGGTGTAAAACACTGAGGTGCAAAGTGAAATTTTCCCTAACCCAACATTTTGTTTTGCCCTCAGAATCTCTTAAACTAATGAATTTCATATATCCAAAATTATATCAATTAAAAATTAAAAAATAAATTTTCTCAGAGTTGTGTTTAGAAGCTTCTTTTTTTACCTTGCCAAAGGTTTTATCTCCAATAGTGTTTGTGAGGTATGTAATAATGAAACGAAGCTCTTGAATATACATTGCTTGCTGGATTGTTATTCTGCCTCTTGAGGTTTGGAAATTATCTAAAGAATAGAGGAATGGTGTGTGACTCTGATCCATTAGATGTTTGGATCTCACTGCATATAAAAGAGTTATATCTGATTCTATGATTAGATTCTATGCACATAGAAGACCTGTTTGTTGTGATTTGGGCCATTTGAAGAGATAGAAAAGCAGTAAAATTTGGTGGGCGTGACGTGGCGGAATTTGTTGTTAACTACAATTCAAAGCCGGGTCTAATATTAGTTACAACAGGCTAATATGTAAAACATTAGTTAAACTAAGGAGGCAGAGATGGGACAATTCAAAGCCATTAGGACCATTTACTAAAAAAAAGTAGATACATAACAACAATAATGAGAAACACAATGTTTAGAAAAGTATTCCGCAACAACATTACATAAATAACATACCCAACAAAATAACATTAATAGCATAATCCTAAATGCAGCTAAGTTCAAGGGCTTCTGATGGAGATAACAACTTCTTCCTCCTCCCTTTTAGATACAAGCCATCCATTGGTTGGTTTTCCATCGAATGCCTGTCACTTCACACTTCATGGTTCCCTTACTGATATGAAATTTCCATTACATGCACTAAGACAATGTCAAGTAGCCCATCAGAAGAAGCAATTACTACTAGAAAGAATAAAAATATAAGCAATACTTTTGAGTTCAAAGAAATTGGCTCACTTGGTAGAGCCACAAGGTCATAAAATTTTGGTACCTTCAATTTATTGAAACCTCCTAAGGCCTACAAAGTCCTCCCACCCTGCCAAGTTAAGATTTGGACAATTGCTAATCTCAAGATTCCTCAACTTGGGTAGGTTCTTCATGGTACTTAGCAGAGAGGTCAATTTGGGATAAGCTGCAATAGTCACTGTTTTGAGTTTGATGAGGAGTTGCATTCCTTTAGGCAAAAAATTTAAGGTTTCCACTTCCTGTTGTGAGAATAATATTCGTTTAGGTTTAGTTTAGGTTTATTCTGTGAATATTGTTTCCTATTTTGGATTAGGTCTATTGTTTCCTATTTAGGATTAGGTCTAGAATTGCTATATATATCAGATGTACACATTGTATTGAAACACAATTGAATATATAGAAAAGCTTTCAGGAATCTTACATGCTATCAAAGCAACACAATCGTTGATCTCATGGTGGCTAGGGTTTCGCACAATTTGGTCTCTCTGTTTGGTTTTTCATTTGGCTTGATGTTGTTAACCGGTTCGAAGTTGATTCAACTACCCATCTGGTTCTCCATCAACTTCTACTCTTCGACTTTGACTTTGAATCTGAAAGTCAAAGTTGAGTGTGATCTTTGGTTCGCATCTCTCTCTTTTTACCTTCGCCAACTTCCACCTCTCTCTTTGGTTCACAACATCACTGGTTCTCTCTTTGGTTTGCGACGTCGTTGGTTCTTCTAGATTCGATTCATCTTCGTAAGGCTCTGGTTCAAAATCACGTGTTCTTGCCAAAATTGCACCGTAAACTTCTAGGCCTAATCACGATCGCGATAGCGAGAGCTCTCGTTTCTTGCTCTCTCCTTCACGAAGTCTGCTCTCTCTCTCTCTCTCTCTCTCTCTCTCTCTCATCTGGAGTTTTCTTCTACTTCGTGGTTGGTTGGTTTGGTCACATCTGTTTGGGTTATTACAATTTGGCCTATCCATTCTTTGTTTATTACACTTTGCTTCATCAGTTATCTATTTTGTTTTGGCTCAATACGATGCTAGATACCCATTAGGTTCAGCCTTTTGCAAAGCCCAAAAAAGAACCATTGGCATCAGATGAGTGTGCTTTCTGTCATCAGAGGGGTCATTGGAAGTATCACTGTCCCAAGAAGGAATGTCTTTTTGGCTTGTCTTCTCAGCAGTCTTGGACCTAGTTTTGCTCTTATTCTTCGAGTAATTTTCAGGCTCCCATTGATTTTACTATATCTATTCCAACTTCTGATCCTGACTTGGCTTCCTTTAGTGCTCAGATTAGTTAGTTTCAGCATACACTGTCCACATTACAACCATCCCCGTCTGCCTTCATTGTTTCCTTTCTTCATTCAAGTTTGCTTGGGACTTCTTCAGGTCTCTCTTCGTCTGTCTGGATTTTTTACTTTGGTGCCTCTCAACATATGACTCCTCATCTCTTCTTACTTCAAAATTGTACTCCCTCTTCCTCTCCTATTACTGTTAATGCTGCTAATGGGTTTGATATGTCTGTTATATCTGTTGGGTCTATCTTACCGTCTGCTATGTCTGTTGTCTCTATTCCATCTGTCCTTTATGTTCCTTAATTATCTGTTAGTTTATTATCTATCAGCCAGCTTGATGCCTCCGGTTTCGATATTATCTTTTTTTCTTCTATCTGTTCTGTGCAGGATCAGATGTCCAAGTAATAGATTGGGACTGACTGTAGAGTTGGAGGCCTCTATGTGGTGGAGAGCTTACATCTGCCTATGACGACATCTCCCACTACTTTTTTCTCTTTTCAGTTAGATTCTCTGTCCAGTCATTTTTACTTATGGCATTCTAGATTAGGGCATTTGTCTGCTGACCGCTTACGGTTTTTAGCTCAGTCAAGTATATTGGGTAAAGTTTCTCCTAGTGAACTTACTGAATGTCGGGGGGTGTAAACTTGCCAAAATGACAGCCTTACCTTTTCGTACAAGTACTTCTATATCTGATACACCATTTTCTTTAGTTTATACTGATGTTTGGGGCCCTTATCCTATTCTCACCAAAGAGGGTTCTACCTATTATGTGTCATTTGTTGATGATTGCGCTCGTTACACTTGGGGTTTATCTTATGACTCATAAGTCTGACTTCTACCAGATATACCGTACTTTCCAGTCTATGGTCACTACATAATTTGGGTCTACTATTAAATTGTTGTGGTCTGACTTGGGCGAGGAATACTTTAAAACTGAATTCTATGACTATTTGGCCAATTTGGGTACCATTCACCAAACTTCTTATACTGATACACCTGCCTAAAATGGTCGAGCTGAGCGTAAATACCGTCATCTCCTTGAGACAACTAGGTCTCTCATTCTCTCTACCTTCATTCTGGCTCCATTTTGGGGTGAGGCAGTTCTTACTGCTACTTTTCTTCTCAACTATATGCCTACCCCCATTTTTTCTGGTCGGTCTCCTTATAAGGCTCTGTTTTCTCAACTTCCCAATTACTTTCTCCTTTGTGTGTTTGGGTTTGCTTGTTTTTTCCTTTTACCCCGTAAAGATAGGACCAAACTTAGTGCCCGATCTGTCTTATGTGTCTTTTTGGGTTATACTCTCACTCAGAAAGGTTATCGCTGTTATGACCATATTTTTCTGTCTTTTTTGTCTCCCACCATGTTACTTTTCTCGAACGTCTACCTTACTTTCAACTTCTTCCTCTCACCGCCCTAGTTTTCAGAAAGGATTTGGTTCATATTGATCCGTTTCCTTCTGAGGTCCCGTCTGATGAGTACATATCCACAGTTCTCCCTGAGCTTGTTCCATCTTCTCCTCTTGCTTTACCTCTGGCTGCTTCTCCTCCAGCTTCTTCTCCTCCTCCGTTGTTAGTTTATTCTCGTCACAAGGCTCCTCCTCCACCGGTTGTCTCTACCCCTGCTGCTGATCTTCCTGCTTCTAACGACTTTAATCCTGCTGTACACCGATATCCTTCTCGAGCGTGTCATCCTCCAAATAGGTTAGGTTGGTCTAATACATGTTTTTTTCTTTCCTATCGTACTTTTTGTCTACTATTCACTCTTTTTCAGAACCTCAGTCTTACAAGGAGGCTTGTCAGGACCCTCATTGGGTTCATGCTATGGAGGATAAGTTGTTTGCTTTACAAAAAACTAGTACTTGGGAGTTGGTTCCTTTGCTTGTTGGTAAGAATCTGGTTATTTGCAAATGGATCTACAAAGTCAAGACTCATTCTAATGCTTCTCTTGAGCGTTACAAAACTCGTCTGGTTGCCAAAGGTATCTCACAGGAGTATGGTATTGATTATAAAGAGACCTTTGCTCCTGTTGCCAAGATGACTACTGTCCATACTTTGATCTTTGTTGCTGCTGTTCGTTCTTGGCCTCTTTATCAGATGGATGTTAAGAATGCTTTTCTTAATGGCCATCTCACTGAGGAGGTTTATATGCGTCCTGCCCCTGGCCTTCACCATTCCTGTAGACAGGTTTGTCACCTTCGACGTGCTTTGTATGGTCTAAAGCAATCTCTTTATGCATAGTATGATCGCTTTCAGACTGCTGTTACTGAGCTTGGGTTTCATTTTTATGCCCAGGACTCTGCTATATTTCTTCTTCACAACTCTGCTGGCTTTGTTGCATTATTACTGTATGTGGATAATATGATCATCACTGGTTCTGACTCTTCTACTATATCTGAGGCCAAGCAGCATCTTTTCTGCACCTTTGAAATGAAGGATCTGGGCCCATTGCGGTATTTTCTTGGTATTGAGGTAGCTTCTTCTCCCAAGGGATACTTTCTATCTCAGGCCAAGTATGCCAATGAGGTTATTCATCATGTCGGTCTTACTGACACTAAGATTTCTGATACCCTCATTAAGCCTAATGTAAAGCTCAACACTACTAATGATGTTATTCTGGATGATCCTACTTTATATCACGAGCTCGTGGGGTGCTTAGTCTATCTGACAGTTACTCCTCTTGATCTTGCCTATACTATTCATGTGGTTAGCCAGTTTGTCTCTACTCCTTGTTCTACCCATTGGGCTGCTTTGGTTTGGATTCTTCGTTATCTCCGAGGTACTATATTTCAGGGTTTATTGTTGTCTTCTGCTTCCTTTTCGGACTTGCTAGCTTATGTTGATTCTGATTGGGTTGGTGATGTCACTGATCGCAAGTCCACTTCTGGCTTCTGCATGTTTCTTGGTGATTCCTTGATCTCTTGGAAGGCAAAGAAACAGACTGTTGTTGTGCGTTCCACTACCGAGGCTGAGTACCGTGCTATGGCTCATAACACTGTTGAGATTGTTTGGCTTGATTGTCTCTTGACTGAGTTGGGTATCCCTCAGTCGTCTCTGACCTCCCTCTATTATAACAACCGCAATGTTATTCAGATTGCATATAACACTGTCTTCCATGAGCAGATCAAGCACATTGAGATTGATTGTCACTTTGTTGGTCAGCATCTGCAGTCTGGCTCTATCTCGCTTCCTTTCGTCTCTTCGACTCTACAACTTGCTAACTTCTTTACCAAGACTCACACCACTGCTCGGTTTTAGTTTCTTCTTGGCAAACTCTCAGTGTTTTCTGCCCAAACACATTGAGTTTGAGCGGGGGTGTGAGAATAATATTTGTGTAGGTTTAGTTTAGGTTTATTCTATGAATATTGTTTCCTATTTTGGATTAGGTCTAGAATTTCTATATAAATCAGATATACACATTATATTGAAACACAATTGAATATATAGAAAAGCTTTCAGGAATCTTACATCTATAATCCGAAAGAAATGGAGAGAGGTCAAGTGTTGGATTTGTCTCTCTGGAAAATGACTTTGTTGTGTGGTTAAGTACAAATGCGGGGCGACCCCACCACGTATAATAATTAGCATTTAATTAATCAAAGAGATTTGAATTTAATTGCCCATTACTCTAATTTAATTTAGGATTTATGAAAATTATGGAGACTGATTTGTATATGATTCTATTGAGGATTTATTTTAGAATTAGAAATTGAAAATCTAAATGGCTCAAGTTAGTACAAATGGTAAATTGAATTATTTTAATTTCGAGTATCAGGCCATAAGGGATTTTAATTAAATATTCGATTTAGATTTATAAAATTGAGATTTAATTAATTGGGTCTAAATTGGAGTTAATTAAGTTATATGACGTAGGAATTAAGATTATTATGAATTAAATTCATTTATGTGGTGCCTAATTTGAATATGTAATTTAATAACGAAAGTTTGAGTCTGATTAGAAATTGAAGGCTTAAATGATTTAAGAAATCAAAATTGAGGATGAAAATAAGTTTAATTTAATATTTGGAGCCTTTTGGGAGTTCGATTAAAAATTTGATTTAGAATGGTAGATTTAATATAATTAATTGGGCTCTAAAGAAAGTCAAATTAGACAAATTAAATTATGTGGAATGTATGATATGGAGAAGTGGTTTGGAAATACTCTTCTGATCCTGGGGGACGCTCGTGATCCGCTGATAGTCACCTGAAAAGGAATAAACACTCCGGTCAGGGGTGCCAGAATTAGCACTCCGACGGACAAATCAATCTCAACACTTAAGATTACTTATATTCTAAATTAAGCATAACAATTCTCACATACCTTCTTAGTCTGTTGTTCCTTTGTTTATACTCGTTTCCTGGGCCTCGGGGCCAGGTCCACTTTTCACTCATTATCCTTTTATTTACTCGGCTCCATAGTTTAGTATCTACTTAGCTTATCTGTTTTATTCAGCTTTCTGATCGTGCAGGAAAGAGCCGAGTAATATCTGTCTTCTAGAGTACGCTTCTGATTCTTCCAATTATTCGGCCCCCACAATTGCCCCCAAACACCCCTACCAGCACCAGTTAGTCGGCGTGTTTGGCTTCTAGTCTGGGAAGTCAAAAATTCGGCGGTTAATCCTCTCCCCGATGCGTGTCAGAACGCGTACATGCTTTTTGGTCATTGTAATGCTTTCCCACCTCATTCGTGCTTCTCTTGCATTTATCACGATTTGAAACTTCAGTCCCTTCGAATGCACGCCTTTTCGAATATTTGAGCCTCCTGGATTGCCAGTCGGTATCTCTTCTCTAACTCGCATTTTCTGCAACTCCTCTCCGTCTCTTCTTGTCTCCTTTGCTTTTCGTAAGTTTTCTTCTCTTTTCTTTGTAATCCTACTTTCCGTATTTATTTTTGATTTAGAATATCCTTGGGTCCTTACGAGAATGGCTAAACATTTGAAAGACCTCCTTTCCGAGAGTCGAATTTCTGGGTTCCGACAACATTTCTCTATCCCTGACAATGTTCATCTATCTCTAGTAACGGACAATACGCTTGATATGGAGAGGGAAGACCAAAATACCATCGTTTTTCCTCTCATATCCATTGCGGAGGGCGGGGTTCATTTTCCCCCTCACCCATTTCTTAGGGATATCCTCTGCCATTGGGGTCTAATTCTTTCCCAACCCAATGTGAATTTCTTTCGAATCATAATGGGAATCGTAGAGTTGAACCGGTGCCTTAGGATCAACCTTGGCATTCCGGCAATTCGGCACTGTTACGCCTTAGACAAATCTTCCGGTCGGCTCGGGCGCTATTTTCTCAAGGCCAAGGACACCGACCATCACTTGGTAACCATGCTTGCCAGATTTGGCAAACTAGTTGACGATGTAATGGTCAATGTCCATGGCGACTGGGAATTCGGTGAGGCCGAAGATCGCCTAGACCCTATTCCCAGAAAGAAGGGCGAACCTGGTTGCCGTGTAACCCCTTGTATCTATTGATCTTTCTTTTATTCGACTTTTTCTAAAAGTCTAATTCTTTGTTTTTCCAGGCAATAAGTTGAAGAGGATTTTGACCTCAGCTGACGATGCAGTCGTTGCAGAAATTAGGACTGCACTAAAGTATTTTGGTCGTCCAAACGTACAGAAGGAAGGGAGATCTGCTTATATACTCTTTCGGTACGAGCCTACTTATACTACGTTCTTGGTTGCAAACAACATTCTGATCCCGACCGGCGAACATCACCTTACGGCTCTAATCTTCCCCAGCTTCAAGACCCTTAGGCAAATTGGTCTCGAAGCTTCCGATTCGGAGCAAGACGTAGTGCCGGTGGTTGAGGTAGTTGCCGAACCAACGAGAGAGTTTGCTGCGGAGGCTAAAGAGGTCGACGAAGCTCTAAACTCAGCGTTCAAGGCAGCCGGTCTTAACCAGTCTAACTCGCCATCCACTTCGGGTCGAGCGGAGTTTTCCTTTGGAGATATTTTTATACATTTGGAAGACCTACCTAGTTCTTTTTCTAAAGGTATGGCTGGGGAAAATCTTACGTAGATGGCATGAAAGAGAAATGCCGAAGGAATGGCCGCCCAAAAGAAAGCCGAGGTCGCCCGTTCTGAACCTGCCCCGATTGAGTCTTCGCAAACCGTTATTGGAGGAGAGACAGCTCAAGTTATTGTGGCCAAGACGGAGAAGGACGTCGACCAGTAGTTTACAGAAGAACAGCTGATTCCAGAAGGGTGGGGCGAAAAATGTAACACCGAGGGAGAAGTCGGCTCGGAGGATAGCCCTGCTGGAAAACGGCCTCGATTAGAGGAATCGGACGTGGTTCCTTTCGTTGTTCAGCCAAAGATCAAAAACACACCGATCTCCTCTAACGCATCCGCCATGAAGGATCCAGCCGTAGCATTGAGCTTGGCCGCCTCAGTTTCGCTGCCAGTTGACAACGCCACCTTTTGAGGAGAGCCGGATTTGGTAGCTATAGCGTTAACTGTCCAGTCGGCCCTTCTGGTATATGACTCTTTTTCTTGTTTGGTTTGGTTTTCGTACGATATTTCTTGGTATGTGCTGATCCCAACTCCTTGTTTTGCAGATGGTTAGAAGGATAGCCGAACTAGGCCGCCGGCATCACGATGCCATTGAAAGAATTGGCAACTTGAAGTCTGAAGCTGAAGGTGAGAGGAGTAGGGCCGAGTTCGAGGCGATGAGGGCCACAATAGAAAGTGCTCGAGCCAAAGCTGAGAAGGAGAGGGCTCGGACTGCTGACCAACTCAGATCCAAAGTTGAGGGCAGAGCGAACGCGAGTGAGAAATCGCTCAAGTTAGTCAAGGAGGCGCTTGCCAAGGTGGAGGTCGAGTTAGAAGAGTTGAAGAAGGCCAAGGAAAGAGCCGACTTTGAGGCTTCTGTAGCGTTCGAGGCTGGAAAGAGCGCCGCCTTTAAAGATTACGTAGATGAAGTCCCCAAATTCGAGAATTAGGGATTCAAACATGGGTGGCTCAAGGCTCTTGCTGTCGGTGGAGTTACATTGGCCTTGCTAATTCCATACGAGCAAGTGGACGTTGAGCCACTTGTGTCTGATCCCAAGGATTGATCTGGGAGACACTCTAGTTTTATTAATTATTTTCAATTTCAATGTATGTTTTTGTTTAGTGGATTTCTGTTAGTACAAGGTAATTTTCATGTATAAATTAGTTACTTCTGCGCTCAATTTATTAATGAAAATTTCCTTTCCATTTCATTATTCCTTGTATGCAGTTTTTGATATTAATGAAGAGTTTTGCCTTTCACTACTGTGGCGCCGAATAGGATTACTTCATGGGCATTCTATTAGTAAATCGACTCATGGGGCGGCTAGGGCACTCAAGCCGAGTAGATTGATGAATCTGCCTTTGCCCCAGCTGGTCCATGAACATTAAATGCCGAATAACACGAGCTTATGAATATTGAGTCACTTCATGAGGCGGCTGGGGCACTCAGGCCGAATAGATTGATGAATCTGCCCTTGCCCCCCGTGAGACGACGAACTTAAAAACTGATTAAATTTATGGATCTGATCTAATCAAAATGAATTCATGAGGTGTCGAATATTGTACTGATGAATCGATTCGTGGAACGGCTGGGGCACTCAAGCCGAATAGATTGATGAATCTGCCCTTGCCCCAGCTGGTTCATGAACATCAAACGCCGAATAACACGAGCTTATGAATATTGAGATGAATCTGCGCTTGCGGACGTTAAGACCGCCGAATAACAATGTTTGATGGGGGCACATGACTCAGTCGGCGCTGGGCTGTTGAGGTTTTCAATATTAATGAGATTACCTCGGAGGTGCTGCCCTCGTAGGGAATAAATGAATGGACGTCCTATTTATGTACTCAGTGAACAACTCAGTCCCGCTCTTTAAGGATAATTAAACAAGTGCGAATGTCGAATAGACTCTTTTTTAATAGCAAAGGGGAAGCGAGGATGCTAGCTAAGCTGGGAGAAGACATGGATCGAAGTGGCGAACCTTCGCGCATGGGAGGTAAGATTTCGAGGGATCGGGAGAGACGCCAATCTCCTCGTCGTCGAAGTAGGTCGCCTAGGAGGGACAAGCAGCCACATGGCAAATCCCCGTAACCCCATTCTGGAAGGGAGCCCGACGCGAAACCACACCCATTGAGTTTTGCAGTCTTCGTGAGGAATAGACCCATGACAGAGGTGGACTCGATCATTTGAGATCCAAATGTGGCAGTTGAGTTTGCTCAACAGATTTTTTCACCCGAGGTCTAGTAGTCGATGATAGGTTGGCAGGACTTCGAAGTGTTTCATGAAGGTATTCACGGTATGGTAAAAGGGCTCTACACTACCTATGTGTCTCCGTGTTGCCCGCCGAGAAATAGAGAAGAATGATGAACGCATTCGAAGCTTGGAGGCTCGTGCAAAAGCGGCTGAGCGTGAGCTAAGGAAGGTCAAGGCCGTTCAGACACAACTCGCCAGACAGGCTAACCAAATCGTGGATGAAAGGGTTACCCAGCAGCTCATCAGTACCGCGCTTGCCGACCGCGATACGGCGAGCATGTTCGCAATTGAGTTTGTGAAAGGGAGGGCCTATGAAAAAGGCTTCCATGAAGGCAGGAAAGTAGGGATACAGAAAGCCAAGGAAAAGCTTATCGAGGAAGTTTGCCGATGTGAAAATCGTGGATTTAAGCACGGTTGGATCAAGGCCCTTCAGGCCGAGGAAGCTCTCCGAGCAGCGGGCGTCGATTCGGCATTGCCACCGTACCAACGTAACCATTTTCCTTTTTCCGCCTTTGAAGTCGAGCAGAGTGAGAATGAGGGCGACGCCGTATAAAAACACATTGTAACGTTCGAACGCAGAGCGCATTCAAAACTATGTAATTATTGCTTGATTGAATAAAATATTTTATTGTAATTTTCATTCAGTACTCCCGTGTTTGTATGTTTTGTGTTTCATTGCATAAATTTTTGAATAAATGTATAAACATTGAATATTTATTCGGCATACACGTATTTCGTGTTTCATTGTATAGGCATTTCATTCCAAATGTTTACATGCTTTAATGTGTAAACGGGTTTTGTCGGCTTGTCATGAGTTCTTCATCAAACATGGTTCCGAATTCAGGGCATTTTATCAGTTCAAAGTCGTAATGCGCCGACGAGGCTTCGTATAGGGAGACCTTATCGGTTCTAAAGGGTCATGAGCCGATGAGGCTCCGAATAGGGAGGCTTAACCGGCCCAAAGGTGTCATGCACCAGAGGGGCTCCGAATCTGGAGACTTGCATTGACCAATTGTGATATCCACGAAGGGCGCTCCGAATCTGGAGGCTTTGTCGGTCCAAAGACGTCGTGCGCCAATGGGGCTCCGAATTCGGAGACTTGCATTGGCCAATCGTGATAACCACGAAAGGCGCTCCGAATCCGGAGGCTTAATCGGCCAATCATGATATCCACGAAGGGCGCTCCGAATCCGGAGGCTTAATCGGCCAATCGTGATATCCACGAAGGCGCTCCGAATCCGGAGGCTTTACCGGCCCAAAAAGCTCATGAATTGAATCGCGTAATTAAGAAATAAGAAACTTCGCATTGCAGAAGTAAAATTTGTACAAATATCAAGTCCCACAAGTCGGGTCAATGATAGAATTTACGTAAATACGTTGAATTCCAAGGCCATGGGAGATTCTTTCCTAACATATCTTTCAACCGGTACGCCCCCGCTCCCGCAATAGAATCAATCTGGTAGGGGCCATCCCAGTTTGGACCCAATTTTCCATCGGCCGATTTCCTGTTGGCTGGAAGCACCTTCTTTAGGACCAACTCTTCTGGTGTGTAGTGGTGCAGCTGAACGCGTTGATTATACGACTTTGCCAGCTACTGCTGGTACCGTGCCATGGATGCAAGGGCTCGGTCTCTTCGTTCTTCGATTAGAATCAAATCCAAAGCCACCATCATGTCGTTTCGGCCCATATCAAAAACTTGCGACTTGAGGGTCGGGTGGTCGATCTCCAGGGGTAAGATCGCCTGGGTTCCAAAGCATAGGGTAAACGGCGTTTCTCCGGTTAATCTTCTCAGCGTAGTTCGATGGGCCCACAATACACTCGGCAATTCTTCGGCCCATTTGCCTTTGGCTTTTTCCAGCCTCTTCTTGATGCTATCCAAGATGGATTTGTTAGAGGCTTCGGCTTGACCATTGCTTTGGGGGTAAGCCGGCGTAGAAAAGTAAGGTCGGATGGGTTTAGCATCGTAACCGGCCAGTAATCTTGGGATTACTGAAGGCCTCTGAGACAGATTAACATAATATTAGGGGCTAGCGGAAGCAAATAACAAATATACAACATCCATTGAGCTGTGCAGACTTACATGAGACAGAAAAATTTTAAACCTTTATATACATATCAACACATCCTTCTTACGTCATCATACATATACAGATTAGACAAAAAGGGACTTAGCCCTATTTACAAAATAAACAAAGACTTGGATAAACAAACAAGAAAAACAAAACTTAAACTTTAATCACATAGCCATAACCACTTGACATATCAGGAACCTCCACGGGAGGCACATCGGTTGGCTGACAAAAACAGATTCCAGGCAGACGCCTCTAAGCCTGGTCATGCGCCTGATCACCTACATACATAAATAATATAGTGAGCTAAAGCCCGGTGAATAATAACAAGGTAAAGGGTTTTAACGAATGATGTCTATCACAGAGTTAAAAATCAGAGTTTATATCAGAAACAGAGTCTTATGCATATTCAGATTTCAAATCAGAAATAAATTCTTACACATGTTCATGTTCATATTCATATTCAGATTTTGCATAACATCATACGCGGTACATCCATTAGCTATCATATCAACTTGGTCCTGAGATCCACATATATAGTCGGTACCAACAACCATAAAGGTCCATATCATGTGCGCAAATAGCCATGGTATTGTTACCCCCAAGCAAGGGCCACGTCAATATAGAGCTTAGTATTGTTACTCCCGGGCAAGAGCCACGTGAATATAAGCCACGGTATTGATACCCCCAGGCGAGGGCGAGGTGCATATTAACCACGGTATTGTTACCCCCGGGAGAAGGCCACATGTATTTTGGCCATGGTATTGTTACCCCGAGCAAAGGCCACGTGAACTAAGGATCTTTTTGCTTCCATTGCATTCCTATTCAACATATTGAGTTCACCTTTTTCTTTTTCTTTTTCTTTTGTTCTTACTGATTCTAGAACTCACCAGCACACACACACCTTTGTCTCAACATCACACGTATAGATACACTTGTATAATCAGAATTCTCAGCACACCCACACAGGTTTCTCTCCACACCCACATACACACAATTCTAGATTCTTTCTTAATTTAATTCATTAATAAGATTAACTTAATGTAAATAACATTTAATAAATCTTAATTAACACACAATTAAATTAATTACAACTAATCATACATTCCACATAATTTAATTTGTCTAATTTGGCTTTCTTTAGAGCCCAATTAATTATATTAAATCTATCATTCTGAATCAAATTTTTAATCAAACTCCCAAAAGACTCCAAATATTAAATTAAACTTATTTCCATCCTCATTTTTGATTTCTTAAATCATTTAAGCCTTCAATTTCTGATCAGACTCAAAATTTCGTTAATCAATTACATATTCAAATTAGGCACCACATAAATTAATTTAATTCATAATAATCTTAATTTCTACTTCATATAACTTAATTAACTCCAATTTGGACCCAATTAATCAAATCTCAATTTTATAAATCTAAATCGAATATTTAATTAAACTCCCATATGGTCCGATACTAGAAATTAAAATAATTCAATTCACCATTTGTACTATCTTGAGCCATTTAGGTTTTCAATTTCTAATTCCAAAATAAATCTTCAATAGAATCATATACGAATTAGTCTCCATAATTTTCATAAATCCCGAATTAAATTAGAGTAATGGGCAATTAAATTCAAATCTCTTTGATTAATTAAATGCTAATTATTATACGTGGTGGGGTCGTCATAGCCTTTCCCCCTTAAAAAGTTTGGTCCTCCAAACTTACGGTATTTGTACTGAAAACTGGTGGTATAGGTTGGTTTCATTTCATTTCCTTCCCTAAGTAACTTCCTTTTTATTGGATTTCCTTCACAGAAATTGAACTTATTTCCCAATCACTTAATGGTTAATAGCCCAAATTGGCAATTCATTACCGTCTCTATTGCCATCAATCACATAGCTTAGATACTTTAATTTACCTGTCTATAATTCACATACTCCCAATAATAGAAGTTTAGTTCAAGGAATGTTCATGATTCTCCCTACTTTTTAAATAAATCAAAATATTCCGCTATTGACAAGTTAGATTCTTCACATTGAATTTAATAGTCAATGCATTACTAATAACAAATACAAATTCTTGGTCTTTCTAGTCTATTGACAATAATAGTCCTGACATTATTCCAATGCGGTTCATAATTCATTATTTCTCAAAGGAACAGTTACTTAGCCTTCATTGTCCATGTTAAAGGTTTTTAAGTTATGCATATAATGTAGTATCCCCAAATAAGGTTTCACATGCTAATCTATGACATAAATTTTCGAATTACGTGGGAATATTATCACATCTTATTGGTCTCAATTCCAAACTGGTATCTTGTATACCACTTAATATAAGTCATTCTGAAATAAAGGAGCACATTAGATTCAGAACAGAAGCGTATCAGAGTCATAACAGAGGCATATCTTGCAAAAATTCATGAGCCTTTTTCAAAAGTGACAGATGTCAGGTTGTACCCATATAGTATTAGGCAGACATACATATCAGAGTAGAACTTTATATGCTTTTGTTAAATTAAGATTATCATTTTTGACAATCTTTCTCATACTATCATTTAAAAGTAGTGATTAGATTTCATAACAGGTTTATGTTTTTCGCTATTTTCGTGATCTTATTAACTTTCGTAACTCTATCGAGGTTGTTAACAACTCCGCCGGTCCCAAGCCCGGGTTAAGGAGGAGGGTTGTGTGTTAGGTAGCCGACAGCCAACACGTAAAAAAGTCGGTCAGATCCCTTATGAAAATGAATCCTACTTTGAATTGTTTAAATGCTAGGTCGTTCCCCTCAAGTCACGCGTTGCGCCTGTCTCCAGGTGTTTCGAAAAGTGAGCAACGGGCGCCGCATCGACGCCTGGGTGCGGTGAAAAATGGGCAAAGGTTTCCGCGCTTTTCTGGACGAGCGCGGGTAAAAAAGCTACTCCAAGACTATAGGTTTACGGTAGCCACTTGGAACATAGGAACCTTAACTGGTAAAACGATAGAATTGGTAGATGTTATGATTAGGAGGAGAGTTAGTATAGCTTGCATACAAGTGACTAAGTGGAGGGGAGAGAAAGCTAGGGAAATTGAGGATATCGGTTTTAAACTATATTATAGTGGTAAGGATAGACGCAGGAATGGGGTAGGAATCATAATTGCCAAGGGTCTTGTGGAAAGTGTAGTGGCGGTCAATAGGAAAGGAGATAGGATTATGCTAGTTAAACTAGTTATTGGAGGGAATATAGTGAACATTATTAGTGCCTACGCCCCTCAAGTAGGGTTAGATGATCAGACTAAGAGGGATTTTTGGGAGCAAATGGATGAGATCCTACAGAAGATACTCGTAGGAGAGAACCTGGTTATAGGTGGAGATTTTAATGGCCATGTGGGCATAAATAAACTAGGTTATGAAAGGGTGCATGGTGGATACGATTTTGGTGACAGAAATGAGGCTGGAGAAAGTATCTTAGATTTTGCGTTGGCTTCTGACCTGGTGGTGGCCAATACTATGTATAAGAAGATGGAGGAGCATTTAATAACCTTTAAGAGTGGATTAGTTAAGAGTCAAATAGATTACTTCTTAGTGAGAAAAGTGAACCACCTAAAATGCAATGATTGTAAGGTGATTCCTGGAGAGAGTCTGGTCTCTCAACATAGGATTTTGGTACTAGATTTATGTTTTAGAGGGCAATACCAAGCTAAGAAGGATGGTGGGCGTCGTAGGACGAGATGGTGGGACCTAAAAGGGGATAAACTAGAAATATTTAATAATCGAATGGATAAGGAAGGTACTTGGGACTTAGAAGGTGATGCTAACACTATGTGGAACTCGATGGCCAATTGTATAAGGAGAATCTCAAGGGAAGTGCTTGGAGAGTCGAAAGGAACGAGACCCAGCTCTAGGGAAACTTGGTGGTGGAGGGAAGAGGTTCAAGCGGTAGTTAAGGCAAAAAAAAGAGTGCTTTAAAAAGTGGCAGAAGGATAGAACTGAGAAAAACCTTAAGAGCTATAGATTGGCTAATGAGGAGGTCAAAAAAGTAGTGAGAGAGACCAAGTTGAAAGTATATGATGACCTATACACTAGACTAGATAGTAAGGAGGGAGAGAAGAGGGTATACAAACTTGCTAAGATACGGGAGAGGAAAACAAGAGATTTTAATCAAGTAAAGTACATCAAGAGTGAGGATTCTAAGGTATTGGTGAAGGATGATGAGATTAAGGAAAGATGGAAGAATTATTTTGAGAAACTATTAAATGAGGAACATGGAGGTACGACAATAAGGGAAGAAATAGCCAGTAATACGATAAACCAAGACTATAGGTTCTATCGTAGGATTAGGAACTTTGAAGTGGAAATTGCACTTAAGAAGATGAAATCAAATAAGGCTTTAGGACCCAATGATATCCCTATTGAAGCTTGAAAATGTTTGGGTAAAAAGGGAGTTGGTTGGTTGACTAGGTTGTTTAGCAAAATTTTGTTGACTAGGAACATGCCAGATGAGTGGAGGAAGAGTATTTTAGTGCCAATCTATAAGAATAAAGGTGATGTCCAGAATTGTAACAACTATAGAGGCATCAAGCTAATGTGTCATATAATGAAAGTGTGGGAGAGGGTGATAGAACACCGATTGCGAGATAAAACAGAGGTGTCAGAAAATCAATTTGGGTTTGTGCCTGGTAGGTCAACAATGGAAGCGATCTATCTTTTGCGGAGAGTAATAGAAAAGTATAAAGAAAAGAAAAGAGACATTCATATGGTGTTTATCGACCTTGAGAAAGCATATGACAGAATGCCCCAGGATATAATATGGTGGGTGTTATAGAAGAAAGGGGTGACAAAAGGTTACATTGACGTGATTAGGGACATGTATGAAGGGATAGCTGTAACGCCCTCAAAATAATAATATTAAAACCCATCAACTTAGACATGCATTGGTATAAAAGATAAATATTCTTCTATTCATCAGAGTAGTTCCTTACAAAAGGATTATATGTTAACAACAAAAGCAAATGCCCTACGGGCTTACAGCTTTCCAAGTTAACACTTGGTTACAAAAAGAAGAGTGCTAACTCAATACATATTAAGCCCTTGGCTTGAATTTACATGTAATACATCAAAAGAAAGCAAATAACAAAGCAGTCTGTCTACCTCTAGCCTCCCAAGCTATGTCCTTGGAGGTGACATGCTACCTGTACCTGAAAATAATGTCCCATAAAGGGTGAGCCACAGCCCAGTAGAAATACACTAAACCAGCCATGAACAATGACTAAAAGATTAGCAGTTGATAGATGGTCAACACAGATACATCCACATATATCACATTTCAATTTCATGACATTAAGTCCATGTTACATTTCACTTTCTATTTCTTATTCAACTTCTAGTTTGAAAACAAGGCTCAGTGCCCTGGCCAAATCATTTGATGAGATCATAATTCCTCACTAGAACACTTTCAAAATTCATGATGGATATACATGTTGGTGTCATATCTAAGTCAAACAAAACATTTCCATATTTCTCAACGATATACACTTTAGTGCTATATCAAATCAAACAAACAGTTCCATACTTCACGAATGATAATGATATACATTTTAGTGCTATATCAAATCAAAACAAACACTTCCATAAGTCTCAAATAATACACATTGTAGTGCTGTATTAATGAAACAAAAACACTTCTAATTCGCAGCTTGATACACATTGTAGTGCTGTATCATTGTCACACAAAATTCGGTTTAGAGGTCCAGCCCCTTTCTTCCAATAAACCGTGGAGTACAGCCCCTTTCTCCTCCCACACAATACAATGTATATAAACAATTATCATATACAAATTCAATCTATCAATACACATTTTAGTGCTGTATTGTACTTACCACCATATTCAATGGCTTACTTAATTGATTAGTTTTAGTTTGCCTAATCATCATGCATTGTCTACAACAATCAAGACTATCCTCCACCGATAGCCCAAAGTAGTTATTTCTAAACCGAAAATAAATGCACCAAATGGATATATCGTGAACATTCAACCAGGGTGACCGATTAAATGAATCAAACCACACCCGTTAATCCCATAATATTTTCAAATTGAATACTATCAATTCAATTCTTCATTTCTCAAAATTAATTATACAAATTAATTTATCCAACTAATTAGGGCATTTTCCCACAATTAACATAACAACCCTAAGGTTCCACTTTCATTCATAGTTCATCATCTATATCATTTCTCTATGCCAAACATGCATATAGGTTTAATTATAAATGAAACCCCATCTTTTGTAAAATTACACAAAGACTCAAACTTTCTCAAAATTACCCAACAACCCCCAACATATCAAAAAGCTAAAATTCAAAGACAAAGCTCATAAAGAGGAGTAGGGTATCCCTACCTCGAAGTTAGAGCTCTAACGGAGAAGGAGAATAAAGTGAAAATGCTCGAAACACCACGATTCTCGGATCAAAACGAAGCCCTTGATGATCAACACACTTTTTACAAAGGCCGGAGGATAGGGAGACACTCTAACTAGATCAAACCCTAGAGAGAAGGGAGTTTCTAGAGAGAGGAGCTCTCAAAATATCATTTTAGAAAGTAAGAGAGAGAGAGAGAGAATGTAAAAAGTGATTTTAAAATGCCCAGCTACCAATTGATATACAACATTCCCACTCAAGCGGAGAACACAACGCTCGAGCATCAAGAACAAAAAACTAGGTATGCTCGAGCGCAAGAAGGCCCGCTTGAGTGCCAAGACACAAGAATAAAGTACATCCGCTCGAGCGCGAAAACCAATCCGCTCGAGCGTGGATTTCCCCCTCCCAGAACTTACACCAAAAAGTACTACCCGCTCAAGCGCCAGAGTACCCGCTCGAGCGCTACCGCTCGAGCGTAAAGAAACCCGCTCGAGCGTAAAAATCACACCCGCAGAAGTTTTGCAGGGACATGAAATACTGGGAGTGTGCAATCTCCGCTCGAGCGCAACAAGGCCCGCTCGAGCGGAACGACCAAAAACCTAGCAACAAGATTTTAGACCAAGGTTCAACCCACCTGTTCGAAACATGCCCAACACATCCTAAAACTCAAACAAATGGAATTAAAGGACGACAACAAGATAGATACAATTACCAACTCCACGGAACCGAGTCCGGAATACAACTGAACAGTAAAGAGACAACCGGGATCACTATAACCTCTCCCCCTTAAAGAATTTCGTCCCCGAAATTAAATACAAGTTTTTCAAAAACAAGATTTTCTCAATTCCCAACATTATCACAATGCGAATTTTAACAACTCGACCCATTACCGGTCATCTCATCTCTTTTTCAAGAGGCAGTTTACAACATTTTCCACAACATGCATTATAGTTATGCATTCCCTGAAATTCCACAAATTTCAATACTACATTCCACAATTCTATATCATATTCAGTATTCATGATATATTTCCATTTCTACAATACATCCAACATATGCAATGTTACATTAAACTTCCATTTTGAGGCAAGTTTCAAAATACTTCCATTAAATCAAAACATAAACCATGTTTTACAACCTAAGATATATTCAATATTCTTAAGGTTCAACAATACAACAAAATATACAATACATGCTCAAACATCCGTAAACAGATCCGGATATCTCTCTCAGACCTCCAACTCACGTTCCCAAGTGGCTTCCTCCACTCCGTGATGTTTCCACAAGACTTTTACCAAGGGAATAGTCTTGCCTCGCAAGACTTGATCCCTCCTATCCAAGACCCAAACCGGTCTCTTCTCATACGAGGCATCCTCATCAACCTCTAAGTCGGTCCAATCCAATACATGCGATGGATCTGGCTCATACTTCCGAAGCATACTTACATGAAACACGTCATGCACTCCGGACAACTACGGTGGTAAAGCTAAACGATAAGCGACCTCCCCAATCCTCTCAAAGATCTCAAAGGGACCAATAAACCGAGGGGATAACTTCCCACTCTTCCCAAACCTTATCAAACCTCGCCTAGGTGATATTTTCAAGAAGACATGATCACGTACCTCAAACGCCAAAGGCCTCCTTCTACGGTCGGCATAACTCTTTTAGCGACTCTAGGCTGTAACAAGCCTCCTACGGATAAGCTCAACTTTCTCCGTCGTCTCCCTAACCAACTCCGAACCCAACAAAGGTGCATCACCCACCTCGGCCTAACACACTGGAGACCTACACGGTCGGCCATACAAGGCCTCAAACGGTGCCATATCGATGCTAGACTGAAAACTGTTGTTGTAGGAAAACTCCACCAAGGGCAAGTGCCTCTCCCACGTCCCACTAAAGTCAATGACACAACCTCGAAGCATATCCTCAAGGATCTAAATAGTACGCTCAGACTGCCCGTCAGTCTGAGGATGATAAGCCGTACTAAAGGTCAACTTAGTGCCCATGGCACTCTGCAAACTCTGCCACAACCTAGTAGTAAAACGAGGATCTCTATCTGAGACGATCGTCACTAGGACCCCGTGCAATCTCACTATGTCCCGAATATACGAGTCGGCGAGATGATCTACCGAATCTCCCACGCGCATAGGAATGAAGTGCGTCGACTTAGTCAACCGGTCTACAACCACCCAAATGGCATCACTACCCCGCTGAGTCTTCAGAAGACCTACAACGAAGTCTATAGTGACATGCTCTCACTTCCACTCGGCAATAGGCAAGGGTTGCAACAAACCCGCTGGCCTCTGATGCTCAGCCTTCACTTGCTGGCAAGTAAGGCACTTCGATACGAAAACAGCCACATCTCTCTTCATATCCCGCCACCAAAACTGGCGACCCAAATCCCGATACATCTTAGTGCCCCCCGGATGCACCGCAAGACGTGAATGATGGAACTCTCGGAGTACTTCCTCTCGGTAAGACTCCAGCACAAACAAACAGTCTCGGTATCTCACACTCTGGCCGGGATACACCGTCAAACCCTTCTCAACTTTCCCGTTGGAGATCTTCTCTCGGAAGGACTCTACCTCAAGGTCACCTCTCTGTGCCTCTAATACTCGGGTCACAAGTGTAGGCTGCGCAACAACAGAAAACAAGGCCGCAGCCTCAACAGATTCGCCCAAAAGCAAATCAAACTCGCCAAGTGCACCCAACATCTCCCATTCCCGAATGGCCATACAAGCTACATCACTAATGGATTTCCTACTAAGGGCATCGGCCACAACATTGGCCTTCCCCGGGTGATAGTGCAACTCAAAATCATAGTCCTCAATGAACTCCATCCATCTCCTCTGCCTCAAATTCAAGTCCCTTTGTGTAAACAGATACTTCAAACTCTTGTGGTCCGAGAACAGCTCGATCCTCTCACCATAAAGGTAGTGCCTCCAAATCTTCAAGGCGAAGATCACTGCTGCTAACTCTAGGTCGTGTGTAGGGTAATTTTTCTCGTGTATTTTCAACTGACGTAAGCCATAAGCTACCACTTTCTCCTCTTGCATCAACACACAACCCAAACCCTCTCGTGAGGCATCACAATAAACTGCATAACCCAACCCTCTCTCCGGAATAATCAAAACCGGAGCGGTGGTCAATCTAACTTTCAACTCTTGGAACGACTTTTCACAAGTCTCACTCCACACAAACTTGACCCCTTTCCGCGTCAATCTAGTCAACGGCGAAGCTAGCCTGGAGAAATCTTTCACAAACCGATGGTAATACTCAGCTAATCCCAGAAAAATGCGGATCTCAAACACACTCTTAGGCTGTGCCCAATCTTGCACTGCCTCTACCTTAGATGTATCAACCGACACCCCTTCTTCGGACACCACATGGCCTAAGAATTTGGCCTCTCCTAGACAGAACTCACACTTCCCAAACTTGGCATACAGCCTATGGGCTCTAAGCAATTCAAGCACCACTCTCAAGTGTTCCACGTGCTCCTCCTCAGAAGGCGAATAGATAAGAATGTCGTCCACGAAAATGACTACAAATTGATCCAAGAATTCCCGGAAGATCCCGTTCATCAAGTCCATAAAGACTGCCGGTGCATTGGTAAGCCCGAATGGCATCACCAGAAACTCATAATGGCCATACTGCGTACGGAATGCCGTCTTCGGAATATCCTCCTCCCTGACCCTCAACTGGTGGTAACCTAATCTCATGTCTATCTTAGAGAAATAACGGGAACCCTTCAACTGGTCAAACAAATCATCTATACGGGGCATAGGGTACTTATTCTTGACCGTAGCCCGATTCAACTTCTGGTAGTCTATGCAAAGTCTCAAGGCACCATCTTTCTTTTTAGCAAAGAGGGCCGGTGCTCCCCACGGCGAAACACTAGGGCGAACAAAACCCTTATCTAGCAATTCCTGGAGCTGAATCTTCAACTCACTCAACTCGGCTGGGGCAAAACGATAAGGTGCCATAGAAATCGGCGCTGTGCCGGGCACTAAATCAATAGAGAACTCTATCTCTCGGTGAGGTGGCAAACTAACGAGATCCTCGGGAAAAACATCCGAATACTCACAAACCACCCTCGGCAATACAATCTAGGTCTCATCACACTCACCACTCATAAAGCTAGCAAGTAGACCACTAAGCTTATTCCGCCCTCGCGGATCATACACCGGTGGCAACACACTACCAACCCGATCCCCCAAGAAATGGAAACACTCCCCGCTCAAGGTACATACTGTGACCCTCTGGCGGTAGCAATCAATAACAGCCCGGTATGACGATAGCCAGTCCATACCCAAAATAACATCAAAACCCTTCATGGGCATGACCACAAATGGAAAAGGAAGCCTATGGTCGGCGACCTCTATATCACAGTCTCTAACACCTTGTTTCAAGATCAACTCACCACCAACAGGCGATAGTACACATATAGGAGATGCTAACTGTGCCAACTTCAATTCCAAAACAGATGCAAATGCAGCAGATACAAAAGAATGAGATGCACCCGTATCAATCAATACACTAGTAACCGAGTTGCAAAACAAAAAGGTACCTCTCACTACTGATGGAGCCGGTGCTAGGTCCTGCGCGGTGACAGCATACACGCGCTCTGTAGGCCCCTGATCCAACTGCTCACCCCTCGGAGCAAACGACTGCTGCACTGACTGGGACGACGAAGCTCCCAGATTGGCCCTCGAGGCCTGCACAGACTGAGTTGGCTGAAAACCCTGCGTCTGCCTAGAACCAGACACGCCCGAAGTGGCACTCAACTGTGGGCAAAACCTCATCAGGTGCCTAGGCTGACCACACTGATAACAAGACAAGGGCTGGCCCCTGCCCTGACTCTGGTTCTGCGGTCTAGTTGAAGATGAAACAGCTCTCTGACCTCCTCCCCTCTGTAGGCAAACTGAAGCCTTGTGGCCCAACTGACCACGCTTGTAATAGGTGAAATCTCCCTAATTACCTCTCCCCGAACTTGCACTCGGCACCGGAAAGGTCGATCTAGCAACACCTCTCTGAGACTGCTGAGGGTTAGCATTCCTCTGTCTCTTGCCATCACCCTGACCATCTTGGCTCCTCTTAGAGCCTCTCTGTCCCTCCTCTTCCTGCATCATGATCTCCATATGGGCTGCAGCATCAACCAAGCGCCCACAATCTCGGATCATCGAACCTCCAACTCTCATCTTGAGGCCGCGCCTCAACCTCTTCTCGAACTCGATCCAGTGGCGTTCCTCGGACGCCACAAGTTCAGGTGCGAACCTGGACAAGCTAGTGAAAGCAGCCTCATACTCGGCTACTGAAGAACTCAACTGCAAAAGCTGACAGAACTGGTCTCTCAGCTTTTCCCTGACTGCTGGAGATAAATACTTCTCCTAAAAAGCCTCCACAAAAGCCTCCCACGTGCCAACAATACGGCCCCTCATGTATTTCCACCACTGACCTGCACCCCCTTTTAGCTGGAAGGATGCCAAGGTCACTTTCAACGCTCCGTCCTCGATGCCAAGCATCTCAAACGTCTTACTCATTTTCTCTAACCACTCGTCAGGCTTCAGTGGCTCCTTCGGATCCCCAATAAACTCGTCTGGGTTAGACCGGAAGAACTCCCTTTTCAAGAAGGAAGGCCTTGCCTTAACAACCTGGACCTGAACTGGAGCCTGGACTGGGTTCTTAGCTCAGAAAATACCCACAGACTCCCTCAAAGCATCGGCTATCCCTCGGGCTAAAGCGCCCATGGCCTCCTGACCCGCTCGATCGGCCATATTGGCCTGGCCAACTCCCTCTTGTTGTGCCGGAACACCATCCGGTAAAGGCATCTCCTGCGTACCACATCTGCCACGTCTACCACGTCCTCATCCTGACATCCTAATAAAGGTAACGAAGAACGTTAGCACATTCATAAATGTGCCAAAACTAAACACTCGCATCCTAATACATGGACAACTGTAATTCACTCCACGTAAGCACATAAACACATAAGCACTTACGAATTTCATTTCCGAATAACGATAGTCCCAAGGCGTTACTAGAGTTCCGGTTAGAAACAGCATTGATCAAGTGCTTTTCCAACAAGACTCACAGAAACCCAAGGATCCAATCAACATCCTAGAAACTAAATCTCATACCCAAGTAGTCACATAAACATGTTATCAAATAAACACATAATGTCACACATAAGTCTCTAACAAGCGAGACAAACCCATTGTGATATTAATCACTTCCCATGTACCCAAAGTATTCGAACCCGGTACGCTCTGATACCAAGTTGTAACGCCCTCAAAATAATAACATTAAAACCTATCAACTCAGACATGCATTGGTATAAAAGATAAATATTCTTCTATTCATCAGAGTAGTTCCTTACAAAAGGATTACATGTTAACAACAAAAGCAAATGCCCTACGGGCTTACAGCTTTCCAAGTTAACACTTGGTTACAACAAAAGAGTACTAACTAGATGATAATGATATACATTTTAGTGCTATATCAAATCAAACAAACAATTCCATATTTCACGAATGATAATGATATACATTTTAGTGCTATATCAAATCAAACAAACAATTCCATATTTCACGAATGATAATGATATACATTTTAGTGCTATATCAAATCAAACAAACAATTCCATATTTCACGAATGATAATGATATACATTTTAGTGCTATATCAAATCAAACAAACAATTCCATATTTCACGAATGATAATGATATACATTTTAGTGCTATATCAAATCAAACAAACAATTCCATATTTCACGAATGATAATGATATACATTTTAGTGCTATATCAAATCAAACAAACAATTCCATATTTCACGAATGATAATGATATACATTTTAGTGCTATATCAAATCAAACAAACAATTCCATATTTCACGAATGATAATGATATACATTTTAGTGCTATATCAAATCAAACAAACAATTCCATATTTCACGAATGATAATGATATACATTTTAGTGCTATATCAAATCAAAACAAACACTTCCATAAGTCTCAAATAATACACATTGTAGTGTTGTATTAATGAAACAAAAACACTTCTAATTCGCAGCCTGATACACATTGTAGTGTTGTATCACTGTCACAAGATTCGGTTTAGAGGTTCAGCCCCTTTCTTCCAATAAACCGTGGAGTACAGCCCCTTTCTCCTCCCACACAATACAATGTATATAAACAATTATCATATACAAATTCAATCTATCAATACACATTTTAGTGCTGTATTGTACTTACCACCATATTCAATGGCTTACTTAATTGATTAGTTTTAGTTTGCCTAATCATCATGCATTGTCTACAACAATCAAGACTATCCTCCACCGATAGCCCAAAGTAGTTATTTCTAAACCGAAAATAAATGCACCAAATGGATATATCGTGAACATTCAACCAGGGTGACCGATTAAATGAATCAAACCACACCCGTTAATCCCATAATATTTTCAAATTGAATACTATCAATTCAATTCTTCATTTCTCAAAATTAATTATACAAATTAATTTATCCAATTAATTAGGGCATTTTCCCATAATTAACATAACAACCCTAAGGTTCCACTTTCATTCATAGTTCATCATCTATATCATTTCTCTATGCCAAACATGCATATAGGTTTAATTATAAATGAAACTCCATCTTTTGTAAAATTACACAAAGACCCAAACTTTCTCAAAATTACCCAGCAACCCCCAACATATCAAAAAGCTAAAATTCAAAGACAAAGCTCATAAAGAGGAGTAGGGTATCCCTACCTCGAAGTTAGAGCTCTTACGGAGAAGGAGAAGAAAGTGAAAATGCTTGAAACACCACGATTCTCAGATCAAAACGAAGCCCTTGACGATCAACATACTTTTTACAAAGGCCGGAGGATAGGGAGACACTCTAACTAGATCAAACCCTAGAGAGAAGGGAGTTTCTAGAGAGAGGAGCTCTCAAAAAAATCGATTTTGGGAAAGTTAGAGAGCGAGAAGAAAAGTGAAAAGTGATTCAAAAATGCCCAACTGCTATCTGATATACGACAGGTCCGCTCGAGCGGAGAACACAATGCTCGAGCGTCAAGAACAAAAAACTAGGTACGCTCGAGCGCAAGAACGCCCTGTTCGAGCGCCAAGACACAAGAATAAAGTACATCCGCTCGAGCGCGAAAACCAGTCCGCTCGAGCGTGGGTTTCTCCCTCCCAGAACTTACACCAAAAAGTACTACCCGCTCGAGCACCAGAGTACCCGCTCGAGCGCTACCACTCGAGCGTAAAAATCACACCCGCAGAAGTTTTGCAGGGACACGAAATACTGGGAGTGTGCAATCTTCACTCGAGCGCAATAAGGCCCGCTCAAGCGGAACGACCAAAAACCTAGCAACAAGATTTTAGACCAAGGTTCAACCCACCTGTTCGAAACATGCCCAACACATCCTAAAACTCAAACAAATGGAATTAAAGGGTGACAACAAGATAGATACAACTACCAACTCCACGGAACCGAGTCCGGAATACAACTGAACAGTAAAGGGACAATCGGGATCACTATAGGTGGTGACCACTATTAGATCGCCAGCTGGAGAGACAAATGAATTTCCTATCATTGTAGGCTTACACCTAGGATTTACCTTAAGTCCTTATCTTTTTTCTTTAGTTATGGACGAGTTGATGATAAATATTCAGGATGACGTGCCATGGTGCTTGCTTTTTGCAGACGATATTGTGCTAGTGAATGAGACTAGAGAAGGAGTTAGCACAAAGTTAGAGATTTGGATAAAAGCTCTTGAATCTAAAGGATTTCAAATAAGCAGAACTAAGACAGAATAAATAGAGTGTAAATTTAGTAACAGTAACAATGAAAGCAGAGGAGAAGTGAAGATTGAGAACCAAGAATTGCCTAAGAGTGAACACTTTCATTATCTAGGGTCGATTATCACAACAGCGGGAGAGATTGATGCAGATGTGGCCCATAGGATTAAGGCAGGATGGTGTAAGTGGAGAAGTGCATATGGGGTATTGTGCGATAAATGAATACCCACTAGACTAAAAGGTAAGTTTTATAGAACGGCTATTAGACCAGCTATGTTGTATGGGACGAAGTGTTGGGCAACCAAGAAACAACATGTAGATAAGATGAGTGTGGCTGAGATGAGGATACTAAGGTGGATGTGTGGTAAGACTAGACAAGACAGGATTAGGAATGAGTGTATTCAGGAATGTGTAGGAGTAGCACCGATAGAAGATAAGTTGAGAGAGAATCGTTTGAGATGGTTGGTCATATTCAACGAAGACCAACAGAGGCAGTAGTGAAGAGATGCGATGTTGTAACGATAGATGGAAGTGTTAGGGGACGGGGTAGGCCTAGATTAACGTTGACTAGCGTTTTAAATAGAGATATGAATCTACTTAATTTGACTAATGAAATGGCCTTTGATAGGGCCGCGTGGAGAAGAAGGATTCATGTAGCCGACCCCATTTGATGGGACGTAAGGCTTGGTTTGGTTTGGTTTGGTTTATTAACTTCCGTATTAGCTTCCTTATTTACTTAAGGTTACACTTATATAAGTAATTCAAATTACACTGCCTTCATATTTATTTCAATTCTTAGACCTGCATTGATATACTCATTAACTTTGATAAATTGTTACACAGTAACTTAGGGCTAAATTTTTAACTTTCTCAAATCATTACAATTAGCTGACTGAAATTCTTATGTTTCCAAAGGTCCGTTACGAAATATACAATTGTCATTCTAACAAATTCATTTTCTTATTTCCCATTACGATATCCTTCTTCCGTTTAACACTAGAGTTCAATTTCTTTACAATAAGTTAGGCTATCTAAGTTAGGATTCAAAATCGAAATTCAATTATGTGTCTATAAGATCATACTATCATTCTTTTTTTTTTTTTAGCCATTATTTAGATACGAAATTACTAGGTCTTCGTTTTGTTTTTGTTTGTGTGGGTTTTCTTTTTTTTTTTTTTTTTTTTTTTTTTTTTGTAAAAGGTCTATATTTTTTTTTTTGTGACTTTATAACTTAAGTAAACCACATGTTTTTCTCTTCTAACGTTATCAATGTGATCTTGTTTGACCTGTTTTCCAAATCATTTTAAATCTTGATCTCATTCTTCTAAGCTTGAAAATTTCGGGTCAAGTCTCAAATATCCAAGAAATGGTTTCTAACTTTATCAATCATTCATGTAGGAATATTACTATGTTTGAGTAGCATAAATATCATCTTTTTCAACGTTATTAGAAGGTTCAATAACGATATGATTTCAGTAAACTGAGTCATACTTATTCGGGTACTAAGTAGGAAAATTTTCATTAGCTTAGGTCTCTGCGATCATCTAATAATCTTTAGCATTCACATGTTAAGTTCCAAATTGATGGGTTCTAACCTTATCAAATGTGGACTAGGACCAATCCAAATAAAGTCACACATATATAAAATTTTAACATCAAATTCCTATTCATGCATTCAAAACATTCCTACTAATTTCCTAATCTATAGTTAAGTACTAACCTTTAACCAATTCAATCATTTGAGTTTCCTCCTAGACTTTTGAACAATCTTTTACTAGATGCCCCGTTTTCCCACACTTGAAACATGCTCCGGTAAGTCGATGACACAACCCCCTACGTTGCTTGTGAGATGTTGAACATAATGAACGCAACTTATTACCTTACTTAGAATTGCTTGACTCTCCTACCACAAATTTCTTAGGCTTTTCCTTTGGTTCCTTCTTTGACTTCACCCTTAACTTTTTCTTTTGGTCTTGCAATTTGTCACAGCATTGTTGCATAGCTTTCATTACCCTCCTCAAGTACTTCTTCTACTTTGCCCAATCGTTCTGCCAAAGTCTCAACTTCCGTTTCGTGTTTACTTTTCACCATCTTTTCCTAATGATAGAAGAGAAGGGTTAAACACAAAACGATGGTTGATCACACTTGGGTTAATATCAACTAACTTAGAATATAACACAAAACACATGTCATGCACAAGCAGACATACACATACAAACATCTAAAGGCATTGGTAGGATAACCTATTCATTCCCATGGAATTTATTGAGAATTTCCGATTCGAAGCTATGTTGGCCAAATGTGATTCCAATCGGACTTTCAAGTTCATTCAACAAAGGTGTGAGACTCTACGGTTTAGCATTTCACATAATAGGTTCCCGCCAAAATGTACCATCTTACATATCAAATAACTTTTCTCGTTCTCAATTACTATAGTTCCACACGCTTCATTGATCATCAACTTCATCGATTTCCCAAATATTCTCATAGTATAATTTGACATATATCCCATATAGCTTTCATGACTTTCATCGAAGACTCTAATCCCTCAAAACATCATGTCTTCATAAATCAACATACTTCTACTCTCTAATGTTCTAGTCAAAAAATCTAATTTCCTTATAATAGTAGAAATTTCACAATAATTCTTAGCTTTTAGCCTCATTGCTAAACTAACTAAACACATTCCAGTTACCTTATAATCATCACAATTCCATAATAGCTCATAATTCTTAGTTTCAATACTTAAACATATTACACAAATGTATATACATATTACTAAATGCCCAACTTACTACTTATTTTCTATATGTATGAAACTTAAATCTGTTCTAGACATTCTAATGCTCAATGGACATGTGTGTGAGATATTAATTTGGGCTCTGATACCACTCTATCACAACCCAAACCCGCCCCTGTGAGTTTAGCATCGTAACTGGCCAATAATCCTGGGATTAGCGAAGGCCTCTGAGACAGATTAACATAATATTAGGGGCTATGCAAATAACAAATATACAACATCCATTGAGCTGTGGAAACTTACATGAGACAGAAAAATTTAAACCTTTATATACATATCTACACATCCTCCTTATGTCATCATACATATATAGATTAGACAAAAAGGGACTTAGCCCTATTTACAAAATAAACAAAGACTTCTTTAAACAAACAAGAAAAACAAAACTGGAACTTTAATCACATAGCCATAACCACTTGACATATTGGGAACCTCCACGGGAGGCACATAGGTTGGCTGACAAAAACAGATTCCAGGCAGACGCCTCTAAGCCTGGTCACATGCCTGATCACCTACATACATAAATAATACAGTGAGCTGGAGCCTAGTGAATAATTATTAGGTAAAGGGTTTTAACGAATGATGCCCATCACAGAGTTAGAAATCAGAGTTTATATCAGAAAATAGATTCTTATATATGTTCATGTTCATATTCATATTCAGATTTTGCATAAGATCATACATGGTACATTCATTAGCTATCATACCAACTTAGTCCTGAGACCCACATGTATAGTCAGTACCGATGACCATAAAGGTCCATATCTTGTGCGCAAGTAGCCATGGTATTGTTACCCCCGAGCGAGGGCCACGTGCATATTGGCCATGGTATTGTTACCCCCGGGCGAGGGCCACGTGAACTAAGGATGGCACAAATACATTTTAGAAAAATGGACATTCATTCTTAATTCATAAAATAGCATTTCAGAAAATAGATCGTATCATATCAGTCAAAATATACTTATAATTAAACAAAGTTTTACAGAGTTGTTACTCACAGATAGCTCCAGAAGCAGATCAGACGGATTTATCAAATCGAATAGATCAGGCAATGATAGCGCGTGACCTACACAAAAATATAACATATACACATAGAAACACAATATCACTTCCTTGATCAAACTTGGCTTTTCTTGTCTTCTGTCTATCTGAAGGTCTACTATGCTTATTCTTTCTTTAGTCAAATGGATTGGGTTTTCATTTCACATATTCCTTCATTACTAAATCATTCTTTTTTGAATAAACCAATTTCTTACTTGGCTTCTTAATCAATTACTACAAAGTCCATGACTTATTCTTTAATCAGCTAATTAATGTTGATTGTTAGCTTGTTAATCTTTATTGAGCCGTAAGTCGTGTCTATAATGCTTGGAAATGAAAGAGAACGGAAATCAAAATATGAAACAGATTTTCAAAATATAATTTCAAAACTTAGGTTTAATATGGCTTGTCTAAAATAATACAAACTCTTAAATAATTAAGAAAACTTGATCAATTTAAACCATTGACGTCAAAACTCCTTTAATATAAAATTAAAGCTCATTCTTCATAAATTCATACTTTTTAACCCAAAACTTAATTACAGATGTTTCAAAATATGTTCAATTTGAACAAAACTTTTAATTTGAATTACATGCATGGATTCAAAATTAAAATTAAACCAATTCCTATCTTTCATAATAAAATGAAAACATTGTCTAACTTTAGGATTAACCCCAAGTTTCCATGAACTTGATTTTTATAAAATTTCTTCCTTCTTCTCTTCAAAACATGAAATTGATTATCTTAAATTCTTCAAAATCCATGATGCATGTATAAAACACTTACCAAAATCCAACCAATTCTCCATTATCAAGCTCAAACTATAATTTGACTTCTTAATTTATATCACAACCAAAATTCATAAAATTTAAAATATAAATTAAATTCTAAAATCTTGAAGATTCACAATGCATGTAAGGATAACCTTCAAATTTATGAAGAATGACAAAGATCAAACTCAAATATTAAATTACAACATCAATTTCTTAATTATCAAACCTAACTCAAATTTTCTTCATTCTTTTCCTAATTCTTTCTATTTCCATGAAATTAAACACATTTACTTCTTGATTTTGGTTGTTAAGTAATCAATCTATAAGGATTAAACTTGAATTTCATACCTAAACTCTTGAATTTGATGAATCTTTGATAAATTCTTGAACTCCCCTTTAATTCCACACATTTCCTAGCTTTTCCTTCCTTATTTCTTCTTCTTCTTGAACTCTTGAGTTGGATTTCTAGCAGCTAACTCTCTCTTTCGGTCCTTCTCTTTCTCTCTCTCAGTCCTTTTTGCTTCCATTACATTCCTATTCAACATATTGAGTTCACATTTTTCTTTTTCTTTTTCTTTTTCTTTTGTTCTCATTGATTCTAGAACTCACCAGCACACACACACCTTTGTCTCAACATCACACATATACACACACTAGTATAACCAGAATACTCAGCACACCCACACAGGTTTCTCTCCACACCCACACATACTCACAATTCTAGATTCTTTCTTAATTTAATTCATGAATAAGAGTAGCTTAATTTAAATAACACTTGGTCTTAATAAATCTTAATTAACACATAATTAAATTAATTACAACTAATCATATGTGGAGGCTGGATAATTGGAAGAATCAGAAGCGTACTCTAGAAGACAGATATTACTCTGCTCTTTCCTGCACGATCAGGAAGCTGAATAAAACAGATAAGCCGAGTAGATACTGAACTATGGAGCCGAGTAAATAAAAGGATAATGAGTGAATAGTGGACCTGGCCCCGAGTCCCAGGAAACGAGTATAAATAAAGGAACAACAGACTAAGAAAGGTATGTGAGAATTGTTATGCTTAATTTAGAATATAAGTAATCTTGAGTGTTGAGATTGATTTGTCCGTCGGAGTGCTAATTCCGGCACCCCCAACCAGAGTGTTTATTCCTTTTCTGGTGACTATCAGCGGATCACGAGCGTCCCCCAAGATCAGAAGAGTATTTCCAAACCACTTCTCCACAATTGGCGCCGTCTGTGGGAATACTCAAGCATATCCATGGCGGGCGTGACAGAGGACCCTCCAATAGTCACTGATGAAACCACGTTGTAGACACACCATTTTTTACCGTCCTCAAGACTTGGACGTCACCGTTTGAACACTCGGTGATCATCCTTGTTTGTGTTTGTCTTGAGTTCCCGGAGGTCTCGGCTACGCGCCTTGCCTCAGGATCTCTCGACTCGACTATTTTGTGTTTGGGTTTGCACCAAACACTTGTGTTTTTACTTTGGAGGGCAGGGAATGGCTTGTTGGCCATCCCCACACTCTACCGGTCATGGCTTAAGGCCACCGGCTGTGTTTTGTTGCCATCGGCCAAATGTTTGGCCGACCGGCACTCTAGATGGTCGACCGACCATCTATTTTAGTCAAATTTCATTTTTGGCTAGCCGACCACTGTTCATCTGCTTTTGTAGATATTTTTATGCCAGCTGTGCTAGTTGGCATACACTTTGCTCCCCTCCATACACGTGTATAGAGGGATCTCCCTCTTGACTAGCTTAGTTCAGAAGCTTTGCAAGAGTGAGCTCTATAAGAGAGAGCCTCTTCTCCCTCCATTAGGGTTAGACAAAAAATCCCAAGGGAGCTCTGGTTCTAGGGTTAGCATAGTGTATCTATTCTATCTCTATTTCTCCATCTCTTTTGCCTTGTATGTGTGTTTAGTCTTACTATTGCACACAAACACCTAGTCCTACACCTTCTCTTGGTTGCTGTGGGACCAGAAGGCTGTTCTTGGTGTTTTTGGGTGGTTTTGAGCTTGAAGAAGCTGTTGGAGCATCGTTCTTGAAGAAGGTCAACAAGGGTAAGATTCTTGCCCTTTTTACCCCATATTTGCATAGTCTTTTTGCCTATCTTGCAACTATTTTTAGACTCTGTGTATAACATATAAAAGTCTTGTTTTTGCCTGCTCTAAATAGTTGTTTAAGAGTGTTTTGTTGTTTGAGGTCGTTTGACCCCTCTTAGGGCTTGTTTGGCCCCATTTTGTGCTATTTTGGGTGAGCTCCGGGACCACCTTGTTTGGGCCTCCTCACCACTGAAATCTTGAGGGATTTCAGTGGTGAGGATGGTGCCTTGAGGTCCTAAGAAGGAGAGGGCCACCCCCTCTCCTTGTTGTCCTTGAAAAGGGCCATTTTTGCCTCATGTGTGAGCATCCTTTTTAAGTTCATGTTAGCCATGTCTTAAGTGTTATTTATGCTTATTTTGCCATGATATAGCATTGTTTTTACTTGGTTTAGACACACCATGCTTGCTTTGCATACTTGTTTTGCAATGCCATGAAATTGCCTTAACATGTATCTAGCATTTAGACCACTATGCTTACTTGTTTTGGCTTAGCTTTGTGAAGCTTTTATGCATGTTTTAGTGTGCTTGAGGACTATTTTTAGTTTTTTGGGTCATCCATGATTTGCTTTGTATAGATACCATGTAATCCCTCTTGTAGGCCTTAAGTATCGGACCGTCTAGCATGCTATCCTTGCATCATTTCACTGGCTTAGAACCACTTATAGCATCATTTCAGTCCTCATGGCATGCTTGTATGTTTGCATTTGATCTCCCTTTAATGCTTTATAAGGTTGTCATCTTATGCTCCATGTTTGGCCTCTTTTGTATGCTTGCATGTTTAGACCATCTAGATGCCATCTAGATGTGTTTTTGGCTTTGTTTTAACATGATAAGACTCTGATTTTGGTTGTTCAAATCATGTCATGTTTGATTTTGCTAAGTGTAGTTCAATACATCTTTGGCTTGCCTTGAGTTTTGGCTTTGCTTGCATGCTTTGCTTGCTTTAATTAGTTGGTTTGGCACCTTTATTTCATGCAATTTCAGAGCCTAGCATGCTTGCTATATGCCCATGTTTATCTCCTTTTAAGTGTGCTTAAAAGTTGCCTCTTTATGCTTAACTGTCGAACCATGTTTGCATGCATGATTGTATGTTTAGATACTTGGTTCATGACATGTTGTTGCATGCTTGAATAGTGTTGCGTTTGGCATGCATTTCTTGCTAAGTTGTCTAACATGTTATATGCCTTGCATGTGTGCATGTTGACATTACACTTTGCATGCTTGTTAGTTGTATCCTTGCATGTTCATTTGCATGCTCATGTTGCATGATTAGAGTGCATGCTTAGGTTGTATTTGACATGCATGCATTGCCTCTTGAATTGAGTATGATGGAGGTTGAGCTCCTTGCTTGTTTATGTGCATTTCATTTGAAATCAAAGTGCATAACTTGGTTTCTTGGGCCATCACGCATCGAAATGCGCGATTGGTGGCCCGAGAACCGAGAACCGAGAACCATGTCCCTTTGAGTCATAAACATGATAAGGGATGTGTTGGTGCACACATTTGCTTGGAATGCATTGCCATGCCTTGTTTTGCCCTCTGTTGCTGTCAAAACAGGATTCTGCAGGAAGATTTGGCCGGCGGCCATCTTTAGTGCCGACCGACCAACAATTTATGGCAGATAGCTTAACAAATGGCCGGTGATCATTTCCTTTGGCCGGTGACCATTTCCTTTGGCCGGTGGTATCCCACAGGGTTCATAGAGTGCACCTTGGGAATTTTGCAATGATCAGAGAAGGAAACAGTGCGGACAGAGGCAACTTATGCATGGCAGTGGACTTCTGAGCGGAGTCGAGTACGCATTGCATTGGGCCTTCTTCCCGAGGCTGTTTACTGTTTTATTAGATTAGTTAATTTGCTTAACTAGTTTAATTGGTCTGTAATATTTAATTAGCTTGTAGGTTAGTTAAATCTATATTATTCTTTTGGTCCCTCCGAGCGGGGGCGAATTTGTAATAAGTGTGGGTGCGTGTGTGCATGTCTTCCAACCCTCACTTCTTTCTCCCTTTTACTTACTTGCTTTTGATGGTTAGTATTAGGGCACGTTTAATTTAGCATACCTTATGCTATGCATGTGTGCATCATTTATCAGCCTTGCATGCACCGGGCCTAGTGCATCATGCTAACCGCATAGTATTTCAATTCTAAACTTGAATATGTGCATCAAATGGTTGCATTTCACATGCCATCCTAGGATTAGCCGAGCCTATCTTAGTTGCATTTCGCATGTGTTGCATTAGCCATCTTAACATGAACTAGGATCATGCATGTGATTACTAACTAGTTTCCGTTTTGGCTCGGAGTACTCGGTAAGTTCTTATGCTTTAGCATCTTTGCATACGTGTGAGTGTTGCCATGACAGCATGCTTACCATGAGGATATTTGCTTATGTGATATTACTAAATGAGTGCCTGTGGGTGAAGGTTGGATTGTTTGAATTGGGATAATTCATCGAAATCCGTATTTTTTAGTCTACTCACGAGTAGCAAAATTCAAACCATTTTCCAAACAAACGGAAATGCGATGCTTTGTTCCAAATTAGGTGATTTGGTCTATACTTGTTTGCTGTGTGCATAACATAGTAATTCTAGGCTAATAACCGGAATAGGAACACATAATGCTTTCAAAACAAGATATCACGGTTAGTAGAGGCCGATCTTTGATCGGACGAGAGGGGGTGCTCATAGCTGACCTTTCCCAATCGTACCCAAGTTCCCGACCCGAGGCAACTTTGGTGATGACGGACACGTGGCCTTTGGCACCGAGTCAGGGTTTCCTAAATTTTCCAAAATAAAATATTTAGGTGGCAACTCTGTATCTGGCAAAGCAGTCCATGTTTGACACTTTTTTTCTAAAAACCTGTTTTCCAAAACGATTTGCTAGATTTGGACTCTTTGGTTCAGATTAAGAACCGTGACAATTTGAGAGTCCTAAACTGTAGTGAACCCAATATGAACAGAACGGGACTCATCCTCCTGGGGCGTTCGGGGACGTCTACAGTTTCTGGCGACTCTGCTGGAGACTATAGAGAACTTGACTCGAACTCATGATATCTTATTTTGACTACACTTATGTGTTTCTTTGCATTGCATGTGCATTGATGCGCCTAGGACACCGTGTTTGCCATCTGTTATTCCTGAGCGGTTTGCCAGAGGCTTGTCTTGTCAAGGCATGACCATAAGGCTGACCGGTTGCGAGCTCTGCCAGTATGGGAACACAAACACCAGTTTTTACCGGGGCCCCCCTTTTTGACCATTCGACCTAGTGCATATCGAAATTCGTAGTGACCATTCCAAACGAGGACAGGTTGCTTACCCGATGTTAGGTTGTTTGAAACCGCTGCGTGCGTAGTGAAACCCTAGCTCCTGACAAAATAGGACAGGGAAACCTTACCCCAACATAGGGGTGTTTTGGCTCTCTCTTACTTGCTATGTGCCTTTAGAATGTATCTCTACAGGAACGTGCATACCAGTTTGCAAGTCTGGGGCATCAGGCCTAAGGGCATCAGTATTAGAATTTGAGAATCGGTTATGTCCGCGGGTATCAGATTCAGTGTTTCGGGGCAGTGACTTTGTGGAACAGTGATCAGTAGTAGAGTACAGTTATTCAGTCATGTCTGTGTCTGTTTTGTCTGGGCTAAACTACTGATTGTTTTCCCTTTCAGTTCAGAGATTTGGGTTCAGAAACTTGGTTTTCTCCTTTGCTGAGGCAAGACAGATATCTAATCTGTCAGTCACCGTTCAGTTCAGCGGACTTATGATGACCCAAAGTTCAGAGGAAATTGTGGTTATGACAGCCGCATTAGACCAAGGGAGCATCTTGCAGGATGAGACCAATGTTGATGTACCGCATCCGTCCAGGTCGCCTGCTGCACACCCGATCTGGACCCCCCCCAGTTGTATTAGGCTCGTGAGCCCACCACGTTTGAGTTAATGGGAATGATCGGCGACCTCCAGAGATCCGTGGCCGATCTGGCCTATGGAATATCGGCTTCGCCACCAGCCACATCATATGCCGGGAATTGTGTACCACAAGAGCCCCCGCTACTGGGACGGATTGTGATCGAGCTCAGCCAACCAGAGGTTGCCTCCAACAACAGCAACGACGTGTCAATAACAACCGGGTTTTGCTCTGATGTAGTAACCCAAACCCTTGATCAGGCTGAGGCTAGAGGTAAGAATAAAGTGAGAACAGATGCTGATCCTGTTGAGCAACTACTGTGGGCAGTCGAGGCTTTGAAAGCCGGGGGGATGAATAAGCAGCAAGTATTCGCAGTTGTGGCTAAAGCTGTGGATGATGCTTTCCCCACTCCAACCGAAGGCAGTTCAAGCCAAGTGGAAAATCGGGATAGGCCCCGTCATGCCAAGAAAGTTCCTTTCATTCCCAACCCTGCACCAGGAAAAGATCAGAAAGCCAAGGCAGTGCCTACCAACCCTTTCGCTAGTGCGTCTAGCAAGAACCCTCAGATTTCGAAGTACCTGCCTCGAGGGCGCAGAGTCTTTCACGCCCTCTACATGCCTTTGTCTAGGGCATTTCAAATTTTGGCTAAAAAGGGGCATCGTAAACCCCTCGAGCCTCGGCTTCTCCCGAAGAATCTCCCTCTCTCACATGATGCTACCTTGTACTGCACGTACCACTAACAGTCCGGTCACAGCACCGATGGTTGTTTTTGCCTTTGCCAAGGAGTGCAAGATTTGATCGACAATGAGGTCATCCTCCCACCTACCTCAGCAAAGTCTGTTACCACTGAGCTGTTGGACTTCGAGGATACTACGAGTATGTGATCAAGGGTTGGACCACCTGTGGGCGACGCTCGGTGTATTTCAGATGTGGCGTTCGGCACGCACTGTCGATAGCATTTGCGAATGCAATTTTGTAATTTCTGGCTTGGGTGTCGAGTCAGTTCTTGGTTTTCGTTTTGGGTTTGTCTCATTGTCTTGAATCAGTCTTCTTGCTTAAAGGGTCTGTCTTGTTGTGTCGAGTCAGTCCCATTGTATAGAATGTCAGGTGATTCTGGGGTTGTTGCCTCGAACACCGTTTTGTTTTGTAATTATCGTTTTGTTTTCTTTTGAGTCTGTCTCTACCGTGAAGCCAGTTGCAACCAGGGAATCTGAATGAAATAGCTACGGCTATCATGTTTTCGTGCTTACTGCTATTTTGAGCTGGTTGTGCCAGAGGATTTGAATGGAACAGCAGTACATTCCACCTGCTCTCTTGTGCCCTAAAAATCATTGCATTGACCTAAGTTTTTCATAACCTTTTTGAACACTGCGGTGAAAACAAAGGGGAAGGAATTCCCCGGGATTTGCAAAACTTTGATCAAATTAAGAGAAAGAGAGGCATGCTAAGCCCTTAATGATTGAAATCATGCTTGTCAGCGTGAGTACTGAGAAGGACCCTGGCTTGATCCAGACTGGTTCCACACTATCTTTAGCACGAGTGATTTGTCGCTTCTTTAAAAAACTTTCAAAAACAAAATGTTTTGCGCGGTCCTGCGAAGACCTGTGTGGAATCGCTCTTGAAATTGTGCAGCTTAGGATCGCTCTCAGCCTCAAGACTTGAGCCCTCGCTTTAAAACCTTGAACCACAATTCGGAGTGTCCAATGATCGACCATCAAGAGAGGCCTGCGTGGCCAGACTGGAAGCAGCCCTCGAACAAGAGGCACCAAAGTTAGATCAAGGAGATCAGATCTCGCCGGAAGAAGCTTGTGAAGCTAGAACAGAAGCACCCCCCTAACTAGGGGCAAAAACGTCCGATGTGCTCGAAAAGCCGAAGATGGGTCCTTCAACAAATCAATACAACAGTCATTTTCCTAGATACAGATGACTTCAGGATCTCAAAACTATTTGGCATGGACTTGTTACACTTTTACCCTTTAAGAGGTTCGCTGGGCCGAAAACCTGAAAGGGCGACCCAGGCAAAAGTTAGAGCAAGAGAAAATACAAAAAAAAAATAAAAAGAGAAAAATGAAAAAAAAAGAGAGAAAAAAAGAAAAGAAAAGAATTGAAAAAGGAAAGAAGAACAAAGCTCGCAAGGTCGAAAACCCGCAACGGGCGCCTTGGCAAAAGTTAGAGCCTAAAAAGTGAAGGTTAATACCCGAGTGTACCTTAACCCGAACTACATAAGGCTTGATTCCCATGTTTGGGATACGTAGGCAACTTCATCTTGAAGTCCAGCCCCCAACGCTTTCATAGCGACTAAGTCCATGTAATGGTTTTGATCATCCTTGCCTTCTCTGAATCCGATAGTTCGGTTGTGACAACCGGAACTACGTAAGGCTTGATTTCCATGTTTGGGATACGTAGGCAACTTCATCCTGAAGTCCAGCCCCCAACGCTTTCATAGCGACTAAGTCCATGTAATGGTTTTAATCATCCTTGATTCCCACGTTTGGGATACGTAGACAGTTTCGTCCCGAAGTTCAGTACCACGCACTTTCAAAGTGACTGTGTCTATATATTGGTTTTGACCATCTTCGTCTTCTCCGTGTCCGAGAGTTCGGTCGTGATTATCACTAATGAGGACTGTTTACAAAATGTTGCGGTGTTGTCCAGACAAGGGACAACTTTCCGTTACCATAAGTCGCCGTTCAAACCAGGGGCAACTTTCCGTTGTCGTGCAGCTCTTTTCAAGCAAGGGGCAATTTTCCATTGCCTCCGATCCGAGGTTGCGTATCTCGAGAGCAAGTTCCGTACTCGCTAAGCATTGACTGTTTGGAAAAATAGTTTCTGAGAATTTTTACTGATGTTGACTATTTTCTCGAAAACTATTTCATTTTCCAAAACTTGACCATTTTCTTGGACCCAAAAAGAAAAATTTTCAGTGCTCATAGCCTAACTTGCATGATTTCAAATCAAAAAGTTGAACAAGCATGTTAATCTAACTCTCATATTAGTCAAAATTGTTTTAGTAGAAAACTAGAAAAAAAATGGTCAAAATGATGAACTAGGGGCACAGTTGAGTCAGGTGTTCTGTCTTTCCCCCGTAGTCAACATACTTGCCAGAAGGGCACTCTATTCGCCAGAAGAAGGCACAACTGAAGCTGTCAGTAAAAGGGCTGAAAGCCCTTAACCTCCTCCAAGCAACGAGGTATCAAACCAAGTACGAAGCACGAACTGGAATGGATCAAGGTACTCCGTTCCCTCATCCGGAACATCAACTAGACGTCCCTGGAGGAAATAGCCACGAGCTAACAGTGTTGGGTTTGAACCCACAACTTCCTATTCATCCATCAATCACCTTGGGGAGGGATAAAAAAATGAGAGAATAAAGAATAGAGAGGTGTAAGTTGAGAGAAAAGTGAGCCAAAGCGTTTTTGAGAGAAAAAACCGAGCTTGAGGGCCGAGTGATGTGAGAATCACAAATCAGAAATGGTGGAAACAATACCCGAAGGAACTGGCTCTTCGTGATTTGAGGTCTTTCATTTTTGTAAACACGTCTGTGTGTCGTGTCTTTTGTTTTGTTTAGCTCAACTTTTGTTTTGAGTCTTTTCCGAGTGTTACTCATTGTGTCTAGGTAGTTTACCTTTTGATTTTCGCTGTTGAGTCTTTTTCACTGAGTTCAGTCGTAGGCTCAATACCCCGGTTTGAGAAACCCTTTTTTCAAAAACAAATCATTTTGTGCTCAGAATGCTGTGTCATTCTCCACATTTCTGCAAAACAGGTTTGGTTCTTTTGTAAAACCGCAGGGGTTCAACCCGGGTCACTTGGAAACAGTGAACATATGGGTTCCGGGGCGTCTGAGTGTGCTTCAACTTCAGTCGATTCTACCTTTGTATTCCGTCTTGTCAGATTGGACTGTTTGTTCAGGGTTTGCCGTGTGCAGAATAAACAAAGTGGCCTGTATGCAGATTAACTCCCAACAGAGTATGGGCCGAGTGTTCAGACTAAGCAGTGGGTTGTATGAGTTGTTTTGCCGTTGGTCGGCTCGTTACCTGGTTATTACAATACAAATATTTGACTTTCAGACGGGAGATCAATTCCATTTACATTGTTATGTGATGTGATGTAATGTAATGTAATGTACCAAAATGTAACACTTTTTCAGATAAAAAGCTTTGTTTCATTTCATCATCTTTTTTCACTTTTTTCAAGTACAAAGTTTTGAAAAAAACAAAACCTGCCTGCGGCAGTACAAGGTACTCTAGCTACCAGCAAAAAAGAAAAGTACAAAAAAAAAAAAAAAAAAAGAAGAAAAGCAACAAAAATCTGGATCAATGTGAAGCGGCCTTAGGCCTAAGGGTCTGTCCTCGTCCTCTTCCTGGACGAAGGTCCAGGAGCATCATCATCAGCGCCGTCATCTGAGCTTGAGTCAGTGTCATCTCCGGTCTCCTCCTCAGATGACTCCGCCTCTGCCTCCGCCTCCGTCTCCGTCTCCGCCTCGGACTCATCATCGTCAGGAACTGGTGCCCGTGAGCTACTCCCAACATGAGTGCGCCCCGCCTTGGTGCGGGGTTATACTCTGCCCTCTCCATCTCCCCCTCGAACAGGAACGGATGGTCCAGCTGGAGCACCTCCTATAGTAGGAATCTGGAAGGGATACTGAAAAGTACAAATGGAAAACGCATCAGTATGCTACAGAATGCAGTATATGAATACAGTGTACGAATACCGTGAGCAGTGTATCAGTGCAGAATGCAGTATATGAATACAGTGTATGAATGCCGTGAGTAATGCTATGAACAGTGTGTCAATGCAGAATGCAGTGTACGAGTACAGTGTATCAGATGCCGTGAGGGCCGTATATCATGTGTTGTGTTGTGCATCAGATTGTGTGGAACAGTTTACGGTTTGAGACCATGGTCAGAAGAACATACCAGAATATTGTAAATCGCTAAAAGGTCGAGGCTCTGCTGGAGCATCCCTATCACAGAGGCGGTGAACTCCAGGGACTGGCGAGTGTACTCAGAGGAAGCCTGCAAAAGTGTTAGAAGTATCAGTATTCTGCGGAATATCAAGTGAAATGAAATGAAATAACGGTGCAAAATGCAAAATGCAGTAGTACATACCGGAGGCAAGCCTTAGAACCCGACTAGCTCATGATCAGCCGGAGGGGGAGCAATGGGGATCTGGTAAGTCGCCCCACTCCGCCCTCCGCATGTCATCGTCATGGGCAGTGCTGGCCAACTATCCCCCCGTCCTCTCTGAGCTCCACTCCTCCCACGGACTCGAGCCATCCTCGATGTCCCTGCTCCGGCTCCAGCCGCAGGCGCCGCCGGCCTCTCTCCCTCAGCCCGACGGCCGCTGCTCAAAGGCCGCATAATAAAGGTCCGGACATACTCTGTGTAGTCGCCTATGCCTCTGAAGCGTGTCGAGTCCCAGCCGATCGTGTAGTTGGCCATCTGCTCAGGACTGAATCTCTCGGTGATCCTCATATGGTTAGGAGGGTGAACCGGGGCTATCTGCTCTGGTAAACCCAGTGTTTGGCGTAGGAAATGCTCACCCAAGTACCAAGCCCAACAAACCGAGCCCTCCAGCAGGAACCTGAAGTTGGCAATCTCCTCCGCACTAGCAAATTGCTCCTGAATCCCAGCTGGCAATGGAGCCCAAGGCTGCTAGGTGATCTGTAAATGACATGTAGTTTGTTATCTACTATTATTGAAAATGCAATGTAAAGCGAAGTTTAAATAAACTCTAAAGTTGAGCATACCTCTACGGGCGTGATGGTGTCAAAGTAGCGGTGGAAGAAGATGAATGTCTCCCGTGGTCTCCGCACGCATCTCACGTCGAAGCGTCGGGAGAATGGAACGACGAGAGAGGTCTCCTCGTCAGGCACTGGCGCAAGCCTCAGAAAGTAGGCGTAGACTCGCAACTGCAGAGTAAGTATCAGAATGCTTATCAGATAAAGCAGAATGCAGAATAAAGCAGAATGTAGAATAAAGCAGAAATTGCAGAACCGTGTATTGTGCAGTGTATTGTGCAGAGTGTACAGTGTGTGCAGTGTACAGTATATGACCAGCATGAAGCAGACCACAGTGTGTGCAGTGTACAGAGTACAAAAAATGTAAAGGCAGAAATGTAAAACAAAGAAAGAGATGTACCTCCCAAGCTCGCTAGTAACCTCAGAGCAACTGTCTGCTACCATGGGAAGCCAAGCTCATGTATCCGTATAAGGTGGCCAAGGCTGCTCCACCCTAGTCATAGCGCAGGATCCTGGTGACGCCCACCAGAGCGCTCAGCAAGCAAAAGGGCATGGTGTTCACCCGATCAGCAAAAATAGTTGTCCCCAGTAGAAACATGAGGAAGCCGCGTGCGTACCGCTCCACCTCCTCCTGAGTGGTAGGCGCCTGGACTCGGAAGTGGTCCTTGAACCACGAATATCTAACATTCCCTGCCCGAGCGAATGGCGGCTGAGTGCCAAGCAAGTGTATCTGGGCAGCGTCCCACTCATCCATGTCGGTGTCGAAAGGGATTGGATCACCCCCTACCCCGATACCGGTGAGCATCGAGAAGTCATAGGGAGTCATCGTCATGTCTCCCGCGACAGAAAGGTGGAACGAGTCGGTGGTGTCCCACCACCTCTCCACCAGAGCGGCGAGGAGAGGCCTGCTCGCAGTAAGCCGGGAGAGTCCTCTGCAGAAGGCACCGAAGCCGGCCTGGTCTACGATGTGTCAGACCGCATCGGGCAACTCCATGTACCAATCACGGGTGGCAACATTCCCATACCCCCGAAAGGCATGGGAATCTCCCTGTGTTTAAGCAAAACAGTTGCGAAGCAATATAAAATGTACAGTTTTGAAGAGCATTCAGAATTGGTGACAATACAGCGTGTGTGCACGTTTCAAGTTCAAACAAACATTGGGTGCTGGTGTTCTTACAGTGAACTACGACATGCGATGTGCCAGTATGTTTGGGTGGTTCAGTGACAATACAGCGTGTGTGCACGTGTTCAGATTCAAACAGATATCAAGTGCCAATGTATTCATAGTCAACTACAGCATGCAGTGTATCGGTGTATCCGGGTTAAGCAGTTAAAGAACAGGATCAACTTTGGCAGTTAAATGTTCTACATTGCGAAAATGAAATGGGGAAGAATATACCTCGGAAGCGCCGTATGATAGATGTGACTCCAGCCCATGCAGGAGAAGCTTTGGAGGCGCCGTCCTGTCAAAGCTCCTAAACTGGCGAAGTCCGTCGGGAGGCAGTATGTGAATCGCCAGCTGGTAGGTCACCGGATCGAACGGGCGGACGCTCAAGGGAAGGAGCTCGGCCTCGGGATCCATCTCATGCTCCGGGGGAGTCCCTCCCTGTGGAAGGTCGTCTGCCATCTCAAAGAGAGTGTGGAAATGGCCGGAAATGTGGAAACCAGGCTAGAATGCGAAAAGTCAACGGAAAGTCAACCCCGGGAGGGTGAAAAATGGCCGGAAAAGCTGGGGTGCGGAAAAGGCACAGAGATCGAGGTGAACTTGAGGGAAACAAACCCCAAGTGGTGAAAATCGCAAAAGAGACACCGAAACGAAGTTTCGTTCGGTTCAAAACGTCCAAAATGCGAAGGTATTCGCGAATCAAACGTCAAAACGGGCACGAAAACCAAAGAAAACGGAGGATCGAAGGAAGGAAAATACTCTAGAGAGAGAGAGAGAGGAAGAAATTTTGAGCAAATGGGAAGTGACAAAATAGGGCTAGAGGCCCTATTTTAAAAGACCCGAGGGCAAAAGACCAAACTGTCCCGATTCAGGCACTTTTGGCCGGTCGGCCACATTGTTGGCCGGTCGGCCAAATATTTGGCCGGTGGGTTATTTTTGTGGCCGATAGGCAGCCGGTGACCTCCTCTGATGGCCCGTGAGCCTCCTACAACCTTGTTTGGGTCAGATATGTGGTTTAGGGCCTACATTGCTCAAGACAGTGCAAGACAGTGCATTTCCGTAGCTTAACTGACCCCCGTTTTGACCTCAGATTGTGTCTTCTACGCGCAGCACTTGAATATGTGTAGGGTGTATCCTCTTTGTATCCTTTTGTCCCTTTCAAGACTTGAAAAGGTGCCCCACATGCGTTGCTTTACAACGCTTTGATGTAAACGCACACTGGGTCGTACGTCATTATGCTTGCATCGTCATACAACACGCACGAGACCTTAAATATGCTTGGTCTAGGAGACCTTAAATCCTTCGAAGGTGCGAAACCTTTGGCGTCAGCATTGTCATGCATGATCCTCGTCATGCGTTACTATACGCACCTTACATGCGTTGTTATGTATCTTCCTCACATGCATTGTCATGCATTTCAAGCAACTTGCGTTGTCACGCATTCCAGACAACATGCATCATTTGCATTTCAAAAACAAAAACAAACAACAAAAAAATATATGCATATGTCATGCACTGTAAATAGCATGCATTATCATGCATTTTTATGCATTTGTCATGCATTTCATCATAAATATTGCATGTGTCATGCATCATTGTATATAATGCATATGTCATGCATTACACTGTATAAACTACATATGTCATGCATCCACTATATATATTCCATCCAGTAAATATTGCATTGTAGCCTGCATGCGTTCATTGCATTACACCCGCCTAAGGCTTGCGCTTTTCCAGGTTGAGCTTGGTCTGGTATGTGCCCGTACTTTTCGCATTGAAACACAAATCTGAGACTTTTGTGTACGCGCCTATTCCACGCTGGTATGTTGGTTTGAGGGTTGCGGCACCGTTTCTATGTTAAACGTTGGTTTGCATGTGTGCATGCCTTTCCTAGGCAAAACAAGGTTTGGTCGCGTGCCTTATCTGCTGTGAATACTACATTTGCATCCATTGCATTCTTCCCGGCAGATCGCATTGTACATAGCATTCATTGTATATAATGCATTGTACATCCATTCCATCCAATGCATATTGTATATATTGCATTGTAGCTTGCATGCATCCACTGCATCACTCCCATCTATGGCTTGTGCCTTTTCATGTTGAGCTTGGTCTGGTATGTGTCCATACTTTTCGCGTTGAAGCACAGTTCTGCATGTGTACGTACCTATTCCACGCTGGTATGTTGGTTTGAGGGTTGCGGCACCGTATCTGTGTTAGACATGGTTTGTATGTGTACATGCTTTTCCTAGGCAAGATTTGGTTCGGCTGCATGCCATAGCCATTGTATATATTACATTGTAGTGTAATTTTTGCATCCAGCATTAAGGTCATGATCCTTCCTTAGCGGGACATTTCCCTACTTATGTCATTCCACCCAATTACTTGTTCTTGTGTCCGTCTACATCACTCATAGTTCTGCATGTGTACGCGCTTATTCCACGCTGGTATGTTGGTTTGAGGGTTGCGGCACCTTTCCTATGGTAGACGGACTTTGCATCTCCACCATCCTTTTGACATTTGTGTGATTTTGAACCGCACATGATTTGATCATGATTCAATTGCGTTGCGTTTTCATTTGCATTATTATACATAGTTTTGTATATATCGCCTATCATTTTGCATTCATTTTGCATGTTATGCATGTTGCTAACAATATTGTACCTGTTGAGTTTTCTTTCTCTTTCAGGCACGATATTGTATGTACGGTTCATTAGACGAACCGCACAGGTATTGTATTCTCCGAGTGAGACGTATCGAGAATTGCATAATTCTCTTACATCCTTTCTGCATTGTAATGTAGTTAGATTGATGTATGCTAGCTTAAAACTATTGCATGTTATGCGCTTCGTTACAACTTTCTTTGTATGATCATAAGTTATGATCGGCTACTTGCATTTTCAGTTGCATTTCGCCCCTGCCTTCAGGCGCATATCTTTATTGCCTTGCATGTTTGTCTAAGTCTTCGGCCTTGTCAAAAATGGGTTGTCTCTGGGCTTTGACACTCACTCCCGTCATTCTTATGACTTTCGAGTTCTCTCAAAGAGGGGCAACTGTAGACACCCCATTTTTGACCATCCTCAAGACTTGGACGTCACCGTTTGAACACTCGGTGATCATCTTGTTTGTGTTAGTCTTGAGTTCCCGGAGGTCTCGGCTACCTGCCTTGCCTCAGGATCTCTCGACTCGACTGTTTTGTGTTTGGGTTTGCACCAAACACTTGTGTTTTTGCTTTGGAGGGTAGGGAATGGCTTGTTGGCCATCCCCACACTCCACCGGCCATGGCTTGAGGCCACCGGCTGTATTTTGTTGCCATCGGCCAAATGTTTGGCCGACCGGCACTCTAGATGGTCGACCGGCCATCTATTTTGGCCAAACTGCATTTTTGGCTGGCCGACCACCGTTCATCTGCTTTTGTAGATATTTTTATGCCAGTTGTACTAGCTGGCATACACTTTGCTCCCCTCCACACATATGGAGAGATCTCCCTTTTGACTAGCTTACTTGAGAAGCTTTGCAAGAGTGAGCTCTATAACAGGGAGCCTCTTCTCCCTCCATTAGGGTTAGACAAAAAATCCTAGGGGAGCTCTGGTTCTAGGGTTAGCATAGTGTATCTATTCTATCTCTATTTCTCCCTCTCTTTTGCCTTGTGTGTGTGTTTAGTCTTACTATTGCACACAAACACCTAGCCCTACACCTTCTCTTGGTTGCTGAGGGACCAGAAGGTCGTTCTTGGTGTTTTTTGGTGGTTTTGAGCTTGAAGAAGCTGCTGGAGCATCGTTCTTGAAGAAGGTCAACAAGGGTAAGATTCTTGCCCTTTTTACCCCATATTTGCATAGTCTTTTTGCCTATCTTGCAACTATTTTTAGACTCTATGTATGACATATAAAAGTCCTATTTTTGCCTGCTCTAAATAGTTGTTTAAGAGTGTTTTGTTGTTTGAGGTCGTTTGACCCCTCTTAGGGCTTGTTTGGCCCCATTTTGTGCTATTTTGGGCGAGCTCTGGGACCACCTTGTTTGGGCCTCCTCACCACTGAAATCTTGAGGGATTTCAGTAGTGAGGATGGTGCGTTGAGGTCCTAAGAAGGAGAGGGCCACCCCCTCTCCTTGTTGTCCTTGAAAAGGGCCATTTTTGCCTCATGCGTGAGCATCCTTTTTAAGTTCATGTTGGCCATGTCTTAAGTGTTATTTGTACTTATTTTGCCATGATATAGCATTGTTTTTACTTGGTTTAGACACACCATGCTTGCTTTGCATACTTGTCTTGCAATGTCATGAAATTGCCTTAACATATATCTAGCATTTAGACCACTATGCTTACTTGTTTTGGGTTAGCTTTATGAAGCTTTTATGCATGTTTTAGTCTGCTTGAGGACTGTTTTTGGTTGTTTGGGTCATCCATGATTTGCTTTGTATAGCTACCATGTAATCCCTCTTGTAGGCCTTAAGTACCGGACCCTCTAGCATGCTATCCTTGCATCATTTTAGTGGCTTAGAACCACTTATAGCATCATTTCAGTCCTCATGGCATGCTTGTATGCTTGCATTTGATGTCCCTTTAATGCTTTATAAGGTTGTCATCTTATGCTCCATGTTTGGCCTCTTTTGTATGCTTGCATGTTTAGACCATTTAGATGCCATCTAGATGTGTTTTTGGCTTTGTTTTAGCATGCTAAGACTCTGATTTTGGTTGTTCAAATCATGTCATGTTTGATTTTGCTAAGTGTAGTTCAATACATCTTTGGCTTGCCTTGAGTTTTGGCTTTGCTTGCATGCTTTGCTTGCTTTAATTAATTGGTTTGGCACCTCTATTTCATGCAATTTCAGAGCCTAGCATACTTACTATATGCCCATGTTTATCTCCTTTTAAGTGTGCTTAAAAGTTGCCTTTTTATGCTTAACTGTCGAACCATGTTTGCATGCATGATTGTATGTTTAGATACTTGGTTCATGACATGTTGTTGCATGCTTGAATAGTGTTGCGTTTGGCATGCATTTCTTGCTAAGTTGTCTAACATGTTATATGCCTTGCATGTGTGCATGTTGACATTACACTTTGCATGCTTGTTAGTTGCATCCTTGCATGTTCATTTGCATGCGCATGTTGCATGATTAGAGTGCATGCTTAGGTTGTATTTGACATGCATGCATTGCCTCTTGAATTGAGTATGATGGAGGTTGAGCTCCTTGCTTGTTTATGTGCATTTCATTTGAAATCAAAGTGCATAACTTGGTTTCTTGGGCCATCACGCATCGAAATGCGCGATTGGTGGCCCGAGAACCGAGAACCGAGAACCATGTCCCTTTGAGTCATAAACATGATAAGGGATGTGTTGGTGCACACATTTGCTTGGAATGCATTGCCATGCCTTGTTTTGCCCTCTGCTGCTGTCAAAACAGGATTCTGCAGGAAGATTTGGCCGGCCGGCCATCTTTAGTGCTGACCGACCAACAATTTATGGCCGATAGCTTAACAAATGGCCGGTGATCATTTCCTTTGGCCGGTGGTATCCCACAGGGTTCATAGAGTACACCTTGGGAATTTTGCAATGATCAGAGAAGGAAAATAGTGCGGACAGAGGCAACTTGTGCATGGCAGTGGACTTCCGAGCGGAGTCGAGTACGCATTGCATTGGGCCCTCTTCCCGAGGCTGTTTACTGTTTTATTAGATTAGTTAATTTGCTTAACTAGTTTAATTAGTCTGTAATATTTAATTAGCTTGTAGGTTAGTTAAATCTGTATTATTCTTTTGGTCCCTCCGAGCGAGGGCGAATTTGTAATAAGTGTAGGTGCGTGTGTGCATGTCTTCCAACCCCCACTTCTTTCTCCCTTTTACTTACCTGCTTTTGATGGTTAGTATTAGGGCACGTTTAATTTAGCATACCTTATGCTATGCATGTGTGCATCATTCATCAGTCTTGCATGCACCGGGCCTGGTGCATCATGCTAACAACATAGTATTTCAATTCTAAACTTGAATATGTGCATCAAATGGTTGCATTTCACATGCCATCCTAGGATTAGCCGAGCCTATCTTAGTTGCATTTCGCATGTGTTGCATTAGCCATCTTAACATGAACTAGGATCATGCATGTGATTACTAACTAGTTTCTGTTTTGGCTCGGAGTACTCGGTAAGTTCTTATGCTTTAGCATCTTTGCATGCGTGTGAGTGTTGCCATGACAGCATGCTTACCATGAGGATATTTGCTTATGTGATATTACTGAATGAGTGCCTGTGGGTGAAGGTTGGATTGTTTGAATTGGGATAATTCATCGAAATTCATATTTTTTAGTCTACTCACGAGTAGCAAAATTCAAACCATTTTCCAAACAAACGGAAATGCGATGCTTTGTTCCAAATTAGGTGATTTGGTCTATACTTGTTTGCTGTATGCATAACATAGTAATTCTAGGCTAATAACCGGAATAGGAACACATAATGCTTTCAAAACAAGATATCACGGTTAGTAGAAGCCGATCTTTGATCGGGCGAGAGGGGGTGCTCATAGCTGACCTTCCCCAATCGTACCCAAGTTCCCGAGCCGAGGCAACTTTGGTGATGACGAATATGTGGCCTTTGGCACCGAGTCAGGGTTTCCTAAATTTTCCAAAATAAAATATTTAGGTGGCGACTCTATATCTAGCAAAGCAGTCCATGTTTGGCACTTCTTTTCTAAAAACCTATTTTCCAAAACGATTTGCCAGATTTGGACTCTTTGGTTCAAATTAAGAACCGTGACAATTTGAGAGTCCTGAATTATAGTGAACCCAATATGAACAAAACGAGACTCATTCTCCCAGGGCGTTCGGGGACGTCCACACACGCAGATAGACGATTTCACTCCAACAAACATGCATGGACCGAAGATTATCCTAGCAAGACGCGCTTTGCACTTCGCCTCACCTTCGACTCCAGAGCATGAGGCAATGCAAGCGATCATGGAACAGGCAAAGCCAAACGAGCAAAGGTTGGAGAACATGATCGCTGAGAACGAGCGTGTCCGTCAGGATTTGGCCTTGGAAGTGGCAAAGTCCAAACAAGCCATGTGCCAAGATCCAGAACGACCTCTGAAAGCAGGTGGTCAACGACCTCGAGCCCGGCAACAAGATGCTGATAGCGACTCCGACTTATTATCCCCGGAGCCCAAAAAGAGGAGTGAACCAATCAGCTTAGTCATGTCCAAAGTTCAACACCTTTCATCCTTCAAATGGCCGTCCAAAGTGGTGGGACCTCCCGATACAAGAAGACGGGGTAGGCGGTGTGAATATCAAAAAGATCACGGTCATGACACCGACAGTTGCTATGCTTTGAAAGACCACCTTAAGGAGTTGGTGCAAGATGGTCGGCTCCAGCAACATGTCCGAAAGAGCGCAACCAAAACAGTTGCACTGCGGCAGGATTCGCTCCCACCCGGCGTCATTCATATGATATACAGCTTGCCAACGCCTCCAACCGTGCATACAATTTAGTCACACCCAGTACCCCAAAAGCAACTAACGCCAGCAAAAAGGCCACGTGAAGCTCCGAGTATTACCTTCGATGATTCTGATCTTATCAACATAACAGTCCCCCACATTGATCCACTAGTCATTGAACTACGTGCAAACCGATTTACCGTTGAGTGCATTCTCATAGACCAGGGGAGTACTTCGGAGGTTATGTATTACAAGCCTTCATCAAACTCGGCTTCAACGAATCAAACCTATCCTCGGCTCCTTATCCACTATTCAGCTTCAACGCAAATCCAGAGTATCTGTTGGGGAAAACCACACTACCCGTTCGAGCGAGCTCCCGAATAGTGGATGTGGAATTCTGGGTCGTCAAGCTTCCTTTGCCGTATAATCTCATCATGGAGTGAACTTGGTTGCATACAATGCGCGCCGTTTCAAGCACCTATCATCAGCTGCTGCGCTTCCCGACAGAACACGGCATTGAGCAAGTTCGTGGTTCCCAACAATCGGCACAGGCATGTTATCTCCTTTCCGAAAATATGCCAAAGGAGTTGCAAGTTAATTCCATTGAGGTACTGGATCGAGACAGCCTCGACGATGTCGGGCGACTCCCAAATGAGAAAGCCACGGAAGACCTAGACCGAGTTGAGATTGATGGCAATCCAGAGAGGTTCTTCATGGTCGGCACCTCCCTGAGTCAAGCCAACCGACAGCAGCTAGTATCCTTCCTGCTCGGCAAACTTGATGTATTCACGTGGACTCTATATGAAATGCCAGGCGTAGACCCATCTGTTTTGGAGCACCGTTTGCATGTTGACCCTAAGTACAAGCCGATCATTCAAAAAAGCCGACGATCAGCCGCAGAGCACACTACCGCCGTCGTTGAATAGGTAGACCGGTTGCTTGATGCCGGAGCAATCAGGGAAGTGAATTACCCCACATGGCTCTCTAATACTGTGGTTGTGAAGAAGAAAAATGAGACTTGGCGAGTCTGCGTCGATTTTATGGATCTAAACAAAGCCTGCCCCAAAGATTGTTTTTCTCTTCCCAGGATAGACCAACTTATAGATGCTACGGCGCGTCATCAGCGTATGAGCTTCCTTGATGCGTACAGAGGTTATCATCAAATCGCTATGCATCCGGAAGACCAAGAGAAAACTGCGTTCCTCGCCCTAAGAGGTACCTATTGCTATAAGGTTATGCCTTTTGGGCTGAAGAATGCAGGGGCAACCTACCAGAGACTGGTCACCACCATGTTCAAGGAGCAACTCGGCAACACTATGGAAGTGTACATTGATGATATGGTGGTCAAGTCCAAGGAAGAGCAGAATCATATAGCCGATCTGGAAGAGACATTCGGCATCCTATGCAAATATGGAATGAAGTTTAATGCTTCCAAATGTGCGTTTGGTATCGGCTCTGGCAAATTCTTGGGTTACATTGTCAACCACAGAGGAATCGAAGCCAACCCAAGGCAAATCACAGTAATCCTGGAGCTCGGCTTCCCTCGTTCAGTAAAAGAGGTTCAAAAGTTGATGGGGATGGTCGCCGCACTCAACAGGTTCTTTAGTCGGTCCATAGATCGCTGCTGGTAATTTTTTCATACACTACGGCAGGGCAAGGCTTTTGAATGGTCCACCGAATGCGAAGTCGCTTTCAACGGCCTGAAGACCTACCTCCGCTCAGTACCACTCTTGACAACACCCTCTGATGGCGACCCGCTCATTTTGTACCTGGCAGTTTCTGACCGAGCCGTCAGCGCCGTACTGATAAAGGAAGAGCTAGGGGAGCAGCGGCCAGTGTATTATATGAGCAAGGCAATGGTTGACGCCGAAACACACTACCTTCCGCTGGAAAAGCTTATCTTAGCGCTAGTCATGGCGGCAAGGAAACTGATGCATTACTTCCAGGGGCATAGCATTGGGGTGCTAATAGATTATCCCCTCCGATCAATACTACGCAGTGCGGAAGCATCTGGATATGTTTCAAAGTGGGCTCTGGAACTCAGCCAGTACGATATTCAGTTTCAACCCAGAACCTCAATCAAGGGACAGGTGCTTGCCAACTTTGTCGCCGAATTCACTGGGGGCCTTGCCGACTTCAAGTCTGATGAAATTCGACCGAAGTCGAATTGGAGGATTTATGTTGGGGACATTTGGCAGTTGTATTATGATGGATCGTCCAACCAGCGAGGCAGTGGAGTCGGAGTTGTAATCATGGCCCCCGACGGCGCAATAATTGAGCAGGCCATCAAGCTCGGCTTCGAAGCATCAAATAACGAAGCTGAATACGAAGCCTTTCTAACCGATTTGCGGAATGCGCATATCCTGGGTGCTCGGCATTTGCCTGTGTTTTGCGACTCAAAACTGGTGATCAATCAGCTAAAGAGGGAGTACGTGGCAAGAAACGACTGTATGGCGGCCTACATGAAAACGGCCAATTCCTTGTTAGCAAAATTTGACCATCATGAGTTGAACCAGATAACACGTGATCAGAACACCCATGCAGATGCCATGGCTTGCCTAGCCTCCGCAATCAACTCAGAGATTAAACGGACCATCGATGTAGTTTTCATCCCGGAGCCAAGCATTGGCCCTTCGGAGGAAGTCCAGATCAACGTTATAGAATCTGCACCAGGTTGGATGGATCTCATTGTTGCATTCCTATCTTCTGAACAACTCCCAGAGGACAAGAAAGAAGCGCACAAGCTGCGAAACAAAGCCATGCGATACAACTTGGATCCGCAAGGAAGGCTTTATAAAAAATCCCTCTCTGGCCTATATTTGGAATGTGTGCACTCGGACAAAGTCGAGGAGCTTTTGACTAAGATACACGAAGGCAATTGTGGTGCCCATTCTGGCGAACACTCTTTGGCCCATCGAGTTATAACGCAGGGGTATTAGTGGCCGACAATGAGAGCGGACGCCGAATGTTACGCAAAAAAGTGTGAATAGTGCCAGAAGTTCTCCCCGTTAAACCATTTGCCTACTAAAGAGTTGAACTCTATCACCAGTCCCTAACCGTTCGCCCAGTGGGGGCTTGATATCGTAGGACCATTGCCGAGGGCCCTAGGGAACAAGCGATACCTGATCGTCGTAATAGATTACTTCACGAAATGGGTCGAAGCGGAGGCATTAACACACATACGGAATGCTGATGTTAAGCACTTTGTGTGGAGGAACATCATAACACGATTCAGCATTCCAAGAGCTCTTATCTCAGACAACGACACCCAGTTTGATTGTGGCGTGTACCAAGAGCTATGCAGCAGGTATGGTTATGGGCAGGTTTGGGTTATGACAAAATGCCTAAGACAAATTAAGTTCCCTATGTTTTTGGGTAACTTTAGAATTTTCACACAATACCAGATTCTTAAAGTTTGCAAATTGAACAGTTTGCAAATAGCATTAGGGAGTGTCTCGATATTTACATTCCCACTGATGTCAAAAAATCTCAAATGCTTCAAATTACCAATGGAATGTGGCAATACCTGAAAACATGAGTTACTTAAATCAAGCACATACAGATACTTGAACTTTGAGATGCATCTGTTAACAAAGCCTGTGTCACTAGCTCCTAGTCCTTGAAATGGAAAGAAAACAGTCCTCAGATTCTTTAGTTCAAACAATGCCTTTGTGACTTCTTCCCCTGAACAATCAAAATCAAGAAATGATACATGCTTAACCTTATCAGAAATCGGCCCAAAACGATAATTTTTTGTAATTAAGCATTCTTCATTTGCCATATATACTGCAAGATCATGAATGATCTCAGGCATTCTACACGCGTTTGATAGATTGCCATGTTGTTCTTCAGTCTTTTCTAAGAAAAATATGGAACACAACTGATTCAAATAATCAATGCTAGTATATTCCAACTCACCAGTTAGGCCAGATGATTGAATGAGCCCCTGTGCCATCCACAACTGGATCAATTTATTAATATCAATTTCGTAGCTTTTTGGAAAAATTGAACAATATATGAAGTAGCGTTTCAACTCAGTTGATTGTGTGTTGTAGCTTGATCTTAACATGTAACCAAAATGTCACGTTTCTTTTGTGGCAATTCCTATAGTTGTTTCCCTTTTAATTCTAATCGTTTACTTTCATCAGTCTCCATAAACAAATTGTTGCCTAAAGTCTTTGCTGCATGAGGATATCCGTGGCGCTTTTTCACAATTTCCTTTGTGATTTCTAAGGGCTTGGCACTCACATGTTCTTCCCCCAATTTTTCACGACAACCTGCCTACTTCCAAAGCAATTCAAGGCAATACTTGTCTGAATGGCTCTCTAAATTATATGTGGGAATCGTGCCCGCAACGGTAGTAACCCGTATGTAACGTGTAGTCACTATGATCTAACTTCCCATGATACCACCACATCTCAATCAGTTAGACAACTTATGCCAATCTCGATTATCACAATCACAAAAATTGTCCAAAACGAGTAAAAATTTCATATTATGTAATTTTTCTTAAAGGAGATTCTTTAACTGATATGAATTGAGGTCAGCACAAGGGGGGGAATCAGTTATGCACTGAATTATTTTCTACATCACTTCTTTAACATTAAGAGATAGTGCTACCTTCACCCAAGTCCACAACTAAAAATGCTCGGCGACCATTTCATGATTGTACAGCAATTTAACGAGAGCTGTCTTACTAATACCTGCAATGCCAACAATGGAGAGGAAAAACATGTTCTTATCATTGTCAACACTTGGGGCCATTATAAGTTATAACAATGTTAGTCTATTATTGACCCTTCCAACAAATTCCGACTCATTTACATTGGAGGACACTGACGAAACGGCCATGTATTGGTTAGATTGTGGGTGAATGGTGGTGTTTGGTAATATTGTAATAAATGTGGGTGAATAGATGAGAAAGAAAAATGATAGTGGAAATAAAAATGAAAATTCTATTCATGTGTTGTAAATAAAATAATTTTTATGGGTGTTTTGTCTTAGAGTGAAAGGTCATCATTAAACTATATTATTATGTTTGAAAATTCTGTAAAAAATTTATGTTTGTATATTGTCACTCAATAATAATATGTTAAAGTAGAATTTAATAATGGAAAGTTGTAAAGTGTAGTAATTATGATAGAAAGAAGAAATGGTATGAAAAAGAGCAATGGTCATTTAGAAAATTTTAGTACATGACATCAGTAATTTTTGTTTTGTTCTTAACGTTTACTTAACAAGAAGGGTTAATTTGTAATGAGATTACAAACCTCAGTGAGGGAAATGTAATTTTCAGAATGTGAGGGGAGAAATTGTATTAAATATAAACCTCAGGGGGTGTAATTGTAATTTTCCCTATTACTAAATTATCAAGTCAATTAACCATTCATGTTAAATACATAATTAAATTAATAATTCAAGTAATTTTATTGTTAAATACAAGAGTAGTTAGAAATTTTATTTTTCCTATTAAATAATAAATTATGACTTTTAATTTTTAGAGCCACAAAAAATAATTTATATTTTAAGCAAACCTTAAAGGTGTATTTATAATTTAGGAGGACTAACATGTAACTTATTATCCAATAAGTCTATGATAATTAATGGCGTTTTTCATCAAACACAATTAAAAAATATCACTAATTATTAATTTTCAAAGATAATTTGAAAATTTTGTCACAAAAAATGTCACTAATTATAAGTTTTAACGACAGTTTTTTTTTTATAAAAAAAAAAGTCACAAAAAATCACTAATTTTCAACTTTCAGCGAAAGTTTGAAAAATTCGTCACAGAAAAATGTCACTAATTGTAAATTTTAGCAAAAATTTATAAAATCCGTGACCAAAAAAAAAAAATCACTAATTATCAATTTTTAGCGACAATTTTACTAGGACTTATTTTCAATAAGATTTTAAGTCCAACTATTATGACCTATTGGTAATTTACCTTATAATTTTATCATTTTTTATTTTTTATACAATAATATGTTGTCCATCCTCCATTAGATTTTTATTAAGGTAAAACACAATGAATTTCTTTGAGGTTTTAAAAAATATAGTAAGTTTCATAATTGTGACTTAATTATATTAATCTTTCGTTTAGTAATATTAAATAGACTGAACTTTTAATCTTTCGTTTAGTAATATTAAATAGACTGAACTTAATACAAATGATACAAAAATATAAAAATAAACAATGTAAAATTTACAGTTTCATTTAAAAAATATGATAATGCCATTTTTCTCATATATATATATATATGTGTGTATATATATAATTAACAAATTATTAAAATTTCAAACTCAATATAATCATATCAAAATTGTTAAGCTTATTATATATATATATATTTTAAATATCAAGGGGTTAGTATAATTTAATCTTTTATTATTATTATTATGGAAAATTAGTATAATATCAAGGGTATTGTATAATATATTATAGGGGAATTTTTTTTAAGGTCCCTAATAATAGTAATTTAGAGGATAGAGGACAAAAAAAAAGAGATGATGCATTAGGTCAGCCAACTAGAACGCACGCATTTTTAATTATTTCTTGGACCAAAATTCCCTTTACAAATCAACCGAGCAACCCAGCTGGATTCCGACGATTGAGTTCCATTCCAAAAATCCAACCATCTTCACGAGCAAAAGACACAGCAGAATTAGGGTTTCATAATCATCTTCACTATCGACATTAGGGTTTCATTATCTTCTTCAAAAATCTTTTCCATTCCGTACTCACAAATTTCTCTGACCCGTTTTCACTGTTCATCATCAGCTCAGTTCATCTTCATCACATTGCAACTTCATTTCAGGGCATATCAGTTTGTAATTAGGATTTCATCGTCACTCTGGTAAATTTTTCTACAATCCAACGAGTTTTTCTCTTAAAACACAGTTAATTACATTTTATATTAGCCTTCCATTAATTAGGGTTTCAATTTCGTAATAAAAAGATACATGAATTTGAAAAATGTTATTTCTCTGTATTTTTAACTTATTTTTGAAGATGTTTGTGTAATTTTGTCTGTAAATTTCTTTAGCATTTGCTTGATCTATGTTTCTTCTTTGAATTTTCTCTGGCATGTTTATTCCCCATTTGTTTCTGTTTATTCCCCCATTTTCTCAGGCATGGTTAATTCATTCCAATTTCTCTGCTTTGTAAATTTCTCTGGCATTTTAATTTTCTTTAGAATGTGTAATTTTCTCAGGCATTTTCATTTTCTGTTCTTGCTAAATTTATGCTTCTTTTTTGAATTTTCTCTGGCTATATTTTATATCTATATGTAATATTATTCTCTTGTCCGTGTCTAGTTTCTCTGGGCACATCATTTTTCTCCCTTGTGTGTCTCTTCCATGTTTAATTTTCTCTAGTTGTGTATGTAAATTTCTCTGGCATTTTAATATTATGGAATGGAATTTTCTCTGGAATGTTTAATTTTCTCTGGCATTTTCATTTTCTGTGCTTGCTTGATTTATGTTTCTTTCTTGAATTTTCTCTGGCTATATTTTACATCTATATGTAATTTTTAGCAATTTTTGAAAATTTCTATGTCATGTTTATGTTGCTTTGCTTATTTTCTTTAGGAATGGAAATTAGTTGTGACAACATGTATTCCACATGACAACACTTAGTATTCTCTTGTCTGTGTCTAAGTTTCTCTGGAGTTTATAATTTTCTCTGGCCACATTACTTTTCTCCCTTGTGTGTATCTGCCATGTTCAATTTTCTCTTGTTGTGTCTATAAATTTCTCTGGCATTTTAATATTATGTGGCTTGCTAGATTTATGTTTCTTTTTTGAAAATTTCTCAAGTATGTTTATTTTGTTCAATTCTTGGTTTCTCTATTGTATAATTTTTTGTGGCATGTTTATGTTGCTTGGTTTATTTTATCTTGCTAATTGTGGAATGGAAATTTTCTCTGCCTTGCCATGTTTACTTTTCTCTGTCATTTTCATTTTATGTGCTTTCTAGATTTATGTTTCTTTTTTGAATTTTCTCTGGCTATATTTTACTTCTATATGTAATTTTAACAATTATTAAAAATTTCTCTAGCATGTTTATGTTGCTTTGTTGATTTTCTCTGGGAATGGAAATTTTCTGTGGCTAGATGTATTCCACAGGAAAACAATTCAGTGTGCTTGGTTTGGGTTTTTTGGATTAAGTTTTTAGAAAATTGAGTTTTTTGGTTTTTTTTGTTTTTAGTGAATATTTTTTAAATTTTAAACATTTTTTTAAAACTTTTTTAGATGCACCTTACTTAAATGTATCTAAAAAGTAAAAAAAATTATGAGAAAATATTTTTAAAAATTAATAAATACATAAAATACAAAAAATGTACTGAATTCTCATATTTATTTATTTTATTTTATTTGTATTTTTGGTATTTAGTGAATTTTTAAAAGGTTTTTTTTACAAATTTTTTACTTTTTAGGTATATTTATGTTAGGTATGTCTAAAAATTAAAAAAATTGCTTAAAATATTAAAAAAATTCAGTAAAGTTTTTTTTTACAATTTTTTTACTTTTTAGGTATATTTATGTTAGGTATGTCTAAAAATTAAAAAAAATTGCTTAAAATATAAAAAAAAATCAGTAAAAACAAAAAAAAAATGGAAAATAATATAGTAGAATTTTCTGAAAAGTGTTTTTGAAAAACACTAACCAAGCAAGCTGATTAGTACTCTGACATTTAGTTTTTAGTGTCTAATTTTCTCTGACATATATAATTTTCTCTGGCTACCTTAGTTTTCTCCCTTATGTGTAATTTTCTCTGACATGTTCAATTTTCTCTAGCATGTTTAATTTTCTCTGGGATTTAATGATGACATCTTTATGTTCTCATTATCTAGAAATGGAAAAACGCAAAAGCAGCAAAACACTAGAAACACCAAGAAGAAACAGAAACTCTCTAAGTCTTATGATCTCAGATCAAAAAGCAGCAAAATACCACAAACTCCTCGCCAAAAAACAGAAGTCTAAGGTGATGAAGCAACAAGCATCAAGATGAATACCCCAACTTCAAAAGACTCAAGCTAAAGGGAGAAAAAACCTGTTAAACTTCAAAGAAAGAGAGCTAATTACTGCATTCAATACTGATCAAACCTCTCATTTATTGTCTTCTTTTTTTAAACACTTATATTCAATTCAAAACAATTTGTAGAGCTTCAAAAGACCCCATTTTGGTATTTGATCCAAGCTCTAACCACTGGAAGGATGGATCTAAGGAAGTCTAGGAAATCTAATGATGATATAGTTGTAATAATCCAATGTTACAATGAAAAAACGAAAGCATTCACAATTGGTAAGAAGAACGTGACATTTATAACCAATGCCATGACCTTGATTTTTGGTTTGGAAGGTGGCGAAGGAGCCATGTCATCAAGATACTCAAAAAAGCCAAACACTGCATTCCTAAGGTGAAGATTCTCAAAGGAAACAAGGCTCACTGGTCCTGTTCTTAAGAATACCTTAGTCAAAGCAATGAAAGGCAACCAACCAAATGACTTCAAAGATGTAGCGATCATTGCTACCTTATGCTTGTGTCTCACCCTATTTTTTTTATCAAGTATGTGGAACCGCTTGAATCCATAAAGAAGTATGATTGGCCAGAAGCAATAATAGCAACATTGATCGATTCTATAACAACATTGCACAAAACCCAAAGAAAGTTACAAGGTGTGTCATTGCATTGCAAGTAAGTAGAATTTCCATTTAAATTTACAATTATGATACTTACAAATTTGTGTGTTTAGTAAAATTTAAATACTTTAATTTCCATCATAGTATTGGCTATGCGAACATGCGACTATCATTGACTCAGAAGACAGTAACACAACCAAATTCCCAAGATGTGCCAAGTGGAACCTGTAAAGCTTGACCAAACAGTTGTAGAAGACACCAATCCACTCTCTTGCACCTTGACAAAAAATTTCAAAATTTCTCTGATCACTGGTTTGTTTCCCTCCTTGTGCCTTGATTGATTGAGATCAATTTTCTCTGCGATGCAATGTCTTATATGGAATAACTTATGCGCCTTGACTAATTGACATCAATTTTCTCTGAAGTTTCAATTTATGTTGCTTCTTTAATTACCACTGGTTTATTTCAGCCCTTGTAATGAATTTTCTCTATAATCCAAATTTCTTTGACCACAATTATAACAACATTAACTTATATGCCTTGATTGATTTTCTCTAATATCAAAATTATGTTGCTTGTTTCATAATTTTCTCTGGCCCATAAAATTATTTCTCCTTGTGTATAATTTCTCTAGCCCATAACTTATGTGCCTTAACTGATGGAGATCAATTTTCTCTGAAATTTCAATTTATGTTGCTTCTTTGATTAACACAGTTTGTAACACCCTCAAAATATGACATAAATCATCCATTCATTATAACTATTAACATGATAGAAAAGTTACATTTGCATTTATCAGAGTCGGTATTACAAAAGATGTTACATGTAACTCTAACTGCTAACAACAAAATAAATGCCCTACGGGCTTACAGCTTTCCAAGTCATTGCTTGGTTACAACAAAAGAAGAGTCCTAACTCTTTTACATATAAAGCCCTTGACTTAAATTTACATTAAACACCAAACAAAAATATACAAAATGGAGCCTTCAACCCCTCAACCTCCCAAGTTATGTCCTTGGAGATGGCATGTCACCTGTACCTGAAAATGGTGTCCCAAGTAGGGTGAGCCAAAGCCTAGTAGAGACATGCTAAACAATACATGAGAAATAACTAAGACATAAGCATCAGATAAATGTGTGATGTTCTTAACCAACATCTATACATTCTTTCCAAGACCAATAAATATAGATAATCAATATGTCAATTCATTTCCATTTATCCATTCCGGGTAAATTCATTAACCAAATTCATTATTATCAAACAACCAAGATGAGACTACAACTCAATGGTTCACAATTCAATACATTCAACAATCCAACACTTCTATTTCTTGCCATTTTACGGAACTATGTCCGAGGGAACCGGCACCCATAGATATAAGATTTCGGGACTTTCACCCTGGACACTCCAGCCAACTTAATTATCAATGGAGTCCATTCCTTATCACCTCCCAAACAATGGAGTACATCCCCTATATCCCCCATTCAAAGATACATATACAATGTATTTAAACACATGTGATATACAATGACTCGTTCATCCACATATTCAATGGTTTAAATCAATTGTCATATTCAGTGACATAATTCAATTGATTAGTTTCAATTTTCCTAATCCTCATGCATTTTCTACAACAATCATGACTATTCTCCACTAATAGCCCAAAACAGATATTTCTAAACCGATAAATAAATCTATCAACAGATGATTTATCAACTTTTCCATAGGTGAGTAATTTATTAATCAAACTACACCATTTAATCACATGTTCCTTCAATTCCATAATTTCCAAGCCAGTCTCGTTATTTATACAAAATAACTTATTTAATTCAAATTAGGGAAAATCTCCCCCTTTATCAAACATTACACCTAAGACCAAATTTCATCAATTCTTCTCAAGCCATAACATGTTCAAGACCTCTCACGCCCATAAGGAACCCAAATAGAAAAACCCCCTTTTATACATATATAGAAACCAACCAAAAGTTCACCAAAAACCTTCCAAAATCCCACCATTTATACAAGATGACAATATCTATGTTAAAACCCATATAGGAGAGTAGAATATCCCTACATCAAGTGTAGAAGCTCAAAGGAGAAAAAGGGAGAAACCCAAAGATGCTCCAAATCCCACCTTTTTTGGATCAAAAGGAAGCCCACACAAAACTCTAGCTTTTTAACTAAGGGAGTAGGGTAGGGAGACCCTAAATCAAGGAGATTTGTAGAGAAAGGGGGTGTCTTAGAGAAAGAGGCAGACGATCTAGGGTTTTGAGTGAAGAAGGGACCAAAAAGTGATATAAAATCACGCTGTTGCGAACTGATATATGCGAGGCTTGCTCGAGCAAAGGACTTGTCGCTCGAGTGACTAGACTCAACAACTGCCTCGCTCGAGCGCAAGAAACATCGCTCGAGTGCAAAATTCAAACCTTCAGGTCTGCCATAGACGTAGACGCACACTCGAGCGCTAGAAGCCTTGCTCGAGCAAAGAAACAACTATGTAAAGCTTGCTCGAGTGTAAGAAGACTCGCTCAAGCGAAGAAACAATTTCACAAGGCTCGCTCGAGCATAAGAAGCCTCGCTCGAGCAACGCACTTTCACCTTCCCAGAAAAGCTACGTCCAAAAAAGAAACCTGAGGGCTCGCAATCCTTTCTCGAGCGCAAGAACCCTTGCTCGAGCGAAGAAACAAATACCCAAGACCCGCTCAGCCTCGCTCGAGCGAAGAAGCCAAAACCTGGGCAGCAACCATTTGTAACAACTCACAACCAACCTGTTCCAAACTCACCCAACAAGACCCAAAACTCAAATTCAAAGAATTAAAGGGAGGAAACAAGACAAAGACAACAACACACAACCATGGAACCCGAGTCCGGAACACAACAAAGGTCGGGGTAAAACCTGGATTGCTATACAGTTTATTTCTGCCCTTGTAATGAATTTTCTCTAGAATCCAAATTTCTCTGACCACAATTATAGTAACATTAACTCTTCTGTTTTGATTGATCTTCTCTGATATCTAAATTATATTGCTTGTTTCATAATTTTCTCTAGTCCATAAAATTATTTCTCCTTGTGTGTAATTTTCTTTGGCCCATAAAATTTTCTCTGAAGTTTGTTTCCAATTAGTATGATTTAGATGAATTTTATCTGGCCCATAACTTATGTGCCTTGACTGATTGAGATCAATTTTCTCTAAAATTTCAATTTATGTTGCATCTTTGATTAACATTGTTTATTTCGGTCATTGTAATGAATTTTCTCTGGCATCCAAATTTCTCTAACCATAATTATAGTAACATTAACTTATCTTCCTTGATTGATTTTCTCTGATATCTAAATTATGTTACTTGTTTCATAATTTCCTTTGACCCATAAAATTATGTCTCATTCTGTGTAATTTTCTCTGGCCCAAACAATTGTCTTTGAAGTTTGTTTCCCATTAGTATGATTTAGATGAATTTTATTTGGCTTATTTGAATTTTTCTCTCAATGCATTTTTAATATTTCTCTAATAAAAGAGCCTCCTATTACAGATAGTTAACAAGGAGCTAGTTAAAAACCCATAAGAGGAGTTTTGTCTTGGTAAAAAGAAGAAGAAATAATCAAAAAAGGCATTGGTCAAATTCAAGAAGACATTAGAAGATTCATCTGAAGAAGGAGGGAATAAAAAAGGAGAAGGCAACATAGAAGAACAAGAGCAAGCAGTAGAGAAGAAGATCAAGCTAGTAGTGTAGAAGAGGAAGCTAGAGAAGAAAACGAAGAAATAGAAGACAAAGAAGACAAGGAAAGAAGAAGATGAAGGCACTGAATCTAAAGAGGAAGAAGAAACTAATAAGCCGATGAACCAACATCATGATAGCATTTGTGGCTCAACAATGTATCAGCCTCAAGACTCTGAGGAATCAAAAGATGCTCAAATTGCTAATCTACATCAAAGACTAAAGGCACTTTCTAATTCCAAAATAGAAGAAGAGAAAAATTGGAATGAATTACTTACAGAAAAACACATTGCCATAAGAACCTTGACATCAAATAACTCGGAACTTCAAGAAAGAGACATCACAAACCAAATGAAACTAAGGATGCTGGAGGTTCAAAAACAAGATAGTAACAAAATAATTCAACAATTGAGGTATTCAAGTTTAGCTTGAAATTGAAAATGCTAGATTGCATGAACAAATTCAAGAATTATCCGTCCAAACAGCAACACAACCTTACCGAACACCAACACAAGTTCAACTCCAAGGTCAGTGAAAATCTTGAACCGCAAAAAGTTATGTTCTTCTGTCAACATAACTCAGAGAAATTTCTATTTATTAAAATTTTCTCTGTCAATGGTAATTTTCGTTGGAAGTTAAATTTCTCTGACCACATTAGTTTGGTCAGTTTGATTTCTGCTGCTTATTTGATTTTCTCTATCTGTTTGGTTCCATACGTGTGTAATTTTCTATAGATTTTGTAACTTCTCTAACCATCTTGATTTTTGGGGCTTGTTTTATTTTCACCGTGTATAGTTGGAATAGAAGTGGAACAACAACCAATAACCCAGCAGGAAAAAATGGCACACAAACAACAACCAAAACAAAAGACAAGTCTATGGTAACTGGAAAATATTGAATCAAATAAATTTGCATATTGACATATGATCTGTTACTTAGAGAAATTTAATTTGTAATGATATTTTCATTGTCTACAGTGAAAAAAGATCCTACATCAATGATAAAGAATTTAAAGGAAAAATAAAGGAAAGAAAAGCAAGATACAGACTTTCAATATCCCAAAGTTGTGAAGACGACTAGAGGTTCAAAGCAAGCTGCAAAGCTAATAGACCAAACCACCAAAGACAAAAAAATACTTGATGCCGATGACTATGTCTTGCCTCAACCAACAAGCGTCAGAAAATCTTAGGTTTTTCCACAAAGTCTATCGATTGCAAAATTGGTAAAGAACATGTCAAAGATATCTAGCAGCACATGACAAATGTGTCCAGACTAGAGTAAGTACAAGAAATAAAATAGAAAATAACTAACAACAATTTACTAACTTATATTGTATTAACAACTATTAAATCCCTTCTTTGTTATCTTGTAGGGCTTTAATCTTGACAAATGAGTTGAATCTCATTACTTTTGAAGATATTAGAAACCTAATAAAGGAAAAAGAAATTGCCAACAATGTAAGTCTTTCATCAAATTTCTCTGCAATGTTCCATCAGTCTTTATAAACCAATGTTATAAATGATATTTTTCAGGTCATTGATGGTTATGAAGAGATACTATTTGCTGATCAAAGGAGAAAAGGACAACAACCAACTTCATTTTTTTCACATGCATGAGCTTAGTATGTTACTACTATTTTATTTGATTTTCTCTAGAATTTACTTATTACTTTTTCTTGTTAAGATACTTCTTGAAGCCAATTGTGTCACTAGTTTAATTTTCTCTGGCTAGTTGTGTGCATTTAAAATTTCTCTGTGTGTATATTTATGAAATTCCTATCATTTCAACTTTCTCATAACCATTTTTTTATTTTCTCTGACCGCAGAACTTTATCAAGTCTCATTATTTGACAAGCATCTTGAAATCGCATGGAGAAACTACAGGTTCCTCCATTTCCCAATAAATACCCGGGGCATTGAGAAGTCAACAGACGGAAATCACTGGATCTTGTTTGTCTTGGACAAACAAGACAATTTATGGAGGTACTATAACTCACTAAGGCCAAGATGGGATGATGCACAAGACAAATATATCAAAGATGCAAAACAATTGGTAATGAGTGAAAATTTCTCTAATCTATGATAATGTTTATGTGATGATAATTTTCATAGAATCCCATTAGTTTGTTTGTAAATTTCTCTATCATTTAATTATTATTATTATTATTATTTTTTTTTTTTTGCAGCAAGATTATGTGGAGAATTTTTTGAAAGCTTGCCTTGAAAGAGAGGCACAATCACAACCCTCTTTCAAATTGATAGACTCACAAAACACAAATTATGACTTTCAATATGTTGACAATGCTCTACAACAAGCCAACGATTCATAAGTTTCATACAACATTTATAAATAAGATAATCTAATTTAAATGTTTCTTAAAACTAACTATACCTATAATTTGTATGCAGTGTGAATTGTGGCCTCTTTGTACGCTACATAATGAGACAATATAGCAACCATGAACCTATCAGCTCGACATTGTCGACACAAGACGTAAGGTTGATGAGGGCAGAAATCATAGAGAGATTTGCGACCGAAGTTGGCCAGTCATGGACAAAACTAATTCAAATACCACCAGAAGAAGAATTAAAAGTATAATAGTGAAAGCACACTAGTGAAAGGAAGACAATGCACACAATGTAATTAGGAATAACTCTTCAATTTTTTTTTTCCATACATTGAAGGAATGATGATGTTTGACATATATGTATATATTTTTTTGACTAATGTAAATTGCAAAATTTCATAGCTATCAATGGTTAAATATATATATATATATATATATTTTATAATGCATGCTAAGTGATGATTGTAAACACAATCCACACAGAGAAAATTATGTCTGAAGAAATTTCTCTGGTATGAAGTTACTAGAATTTCACAGAGAAATTTATCTTGTATCGTGCCAAGAGGTGCCTTTATGATCATGTAATTTGTAATGCACCGTGTTGGTGCAAAACAATCATCAAATTCAAAAAAACACAATGCACACAGTAATTTTCTCTGCTATTGGCAAATGTCTTTGGATGAATTTGACTTCACAAAACACAATGCACAGCGTAATTTTCTCTGCTAGTGGCAAATTTCTCTGAATGAATTCAATTGATATTATAAACACATTGCCTATAGTATGTTTCAACAAACACAATGCACATAGTAATTTTCTCTGCTATTGGCAAATTTCTCTAGATGAATTTGACTGGTATTATAAAGGCACTCCCAAAGTATGTTTCTAAAAACACAATACAAAAAGTGATTTTCTCTGCTATTGAAAAATTTCTTTGGATGAATTTGATTGCTATTAGATACACATTGTCCAAAAGTACATTTCAAAAAACCAAATACACAAAATAATTTTCTTTGCTACTAACAAATTTCTCTGGATTAATTTGGCTGGTATTATAAACACACTGCCCAAAGTATGGTTCAAAAACACAAGTGCATGGATCGAGAAATTATAGAAAAATTTCAGAGAAAATACTAAACACAATGCACAACAGACACGTTATTTTTGTAATAAGATCCTCTAACATCCTCAAATGTATTATTCAATTAATAAAATGTATTATCCTCAACTATTTAACAAAGGTTCCTTGCATGTCCTCTTATTATGGTGACCAATACTCTCACATCGACTGCACTTCATCACCCTTTTAAACTCTCCAGTAGAAGCAATTATGTTCTTCTTTGGCCTCCCAACTAGTCTCTTACTCAATGGAGGTAAAATCATAGCATCATCAATGCTACACACAGGTTTTTCAATAGTTGAAACTGGGCCAATCGAAAACGAGTATGCTTGACGATGCATACCAGCATGAAAGAATGGTTCAACAAATGAATTCAAATTCTTTCCACTCCTAAAGATTGCAACAATAGAACATTGACATGGATACCCATTTATTTCCCATTTTCGACATAAACAAGTTCTCAACCCAAGATCAACCATAACCGAAGGAAAATAATGCACTTCAAACACATTATCAAATGATAAACTCACATTCCATGTCCTCCTTTCCATGTCCTCCTATCCATGAAAGCCTTCTCTAACACATTATCCATATGAGGGCAGAGAACTTTATTTCATTTACTAGAAAGCATCCTCCTATCTGACCTCATATTCATGATTTGCAATCATATCATGTCCACCAAATTTGTTATTGGCAAGTGCCGAGCTTCTCGTATCCATGAATTGAATGACTCAACAACATTTGAATACATTTCACCATAACGTTTCCCCTCAAAATATGCATCACCCCAATTTTCATATGGTAAACTTCTCAAGAAAACACTCACAATGTCTCCTTCTTCACTTTTAATTCATTCAACTTGAAATGGAATGATGCCTGTAGCTCGACTTTCTTCGCGCCCCCCCTTTTCAGAAAGGCTCGAATAGGTCCTATAGTTCGAACTCCTGTCACGGTTCTGAATCTAATCTCACAAAGTATAGCGATCCCAGTTTCTAACTCGACCTTTATGGTGTTTCGGACTCGGGTCTTGTGGTTTAATGTTGTTCTTTATGTCTTTTCCTCTTCTTGCCCTTCGAATTTGAATTTTGGAATGTCTTGGGTGTGTTTAGAACAGGTGGGTTGCTAGTTGATTTAGAACCTTGTTGTCCAGAATTTTGGTCCTCCGCTCGAGCGGGCCTTCTTGCGCTGGAGCGGGGTTTGCCATCACTCAGCACTTTGTACGTCTACAAGACATATTGCGGAAGTGTTTTTAACGCTCGAGCAGAGTTTCTTATGCTTGAGCGGGTCTGAGCTCTAGTGGCCCCTCTGGCGCTCGAGCGACTGTCTGAAGTTTGTAAAATACTGGACGAGTGTATTCTACGCTCGAGCGGGTCTCATTGCGCTCGAGCGGGTAGTGCCTTGCTGTTGTGTCTTGGCGCTAGAGCGACCTTTATCGCGCTCGAGCAGGTCGAATTTATGTGTCTAACACTCGAGCGTCAAATTCTCCGCTCGAGCAGATTGTACGTATATCAGATTGCGAAAGTGACATTTTAAATCACTTTTTCTGTCCTTTCTCTCTCTAAAACTTTCCAAAACCCTAAATTGAGAGCCTCTCTCTCTAAAATACTCTCTCTTTCTACATTTTGACCTAGATCTAGTGATCTCCTCACCCTCCTTCCTTTGATAAAAAGTTGGAGCATCTCAAGATCTACCTTTTCATCTAAGTAGAAGTCGATTTCGTCATCTTTGGAGCTCATCTCTTGCTTGGCTCGTCTTCTCTTCTTGAGGTAGGGATAATCTACTCATTACTATGAGCTTTAACATAAATATTGGTCATTTTGTATAAATGGTTGGTTTGGGTGAAGTTAGGGTTTTGAGTTTGAAATAGTAAAAGAGGGGTTTCCTATTTTGGGTTCTATATGTATGTAAGATCTTGAAAATGGGGTTGTTTGTGTATAATGGGGAAAATGTGGCCTTGAGTGCAATGTTTTAGAAAAAAAGGGGGAGGAGGGGAGGATGCTCTAAAATGAATTAAATAACTGTTTTGTATAAATAGTGAATTAAATGTGGAAATATGAAATTGGTTTGAGAAATCATGAAATTAGAGGAAATTGTGATTAGATGGTGTAATTAGATCAATGAATCATTCACCTATGGAAAATATGATAAATTTTCTATTGAGAAAGTTATTTATCTGTCTAGATATATCTATTTGGGGCTATCGGTGGAGGATAGTCATGATTGTTGTAGAAACTGTATGATGATTAGGTGAATTAAAACTAATCAATTGGAATATGTCATTGAATATGACGGTTGGATATAAACATTGTATATGTGATTCAATTGGTCATTGTATATGACAACGTGTTTAAATACATTGTATATGTATCTTTGTTTGGGAGGAGATAGGGGATGGACTCCATGGATAATTAAGTTGGTTGGAGTGTCCAGGGTGAAAGTCCCGAAATTTTATTTATATTTGGGTGCCGGTTCCTTCGGACGTAGTTCCGTAAAATGGCAAGTGAATGGAAGTGTACGATTGATGTTTATGATTGAAGTGTTGTTAAATGAGTTGTAGCCTTGTTTTGAATTGTTTGAATAATATTGAGCTATGTCAATGAATTGATTTGGATACTCAAAGGGAAGTGGATTTATTATGATGTAAATGTTGATTGGTCATGGGAATGGTGTAAGTTGGTTTTCAAGTGTTAAACATTTATCGGGTACTAATGTTTTAGTTAATTCTCATATACTGTTTACCATATCTCTACTAGGCTTTGGCTGACCCTACTTGGGACACCATTTTTCAGGTATAGGGGACATGCCGCCTCCAAGGTCGTAGCTTGCGAGGTTTAGGAGTTGAAGACTCTGTTTTTGTTATTTGTATTTTGTGTTAAATGTAAATCCAAGCCGAGGGCTTTCTATGTATAGAGTTAGGACTCTCTTTTGTTGCAACCAAGTTATTACTTGGAAAGATGTAAGCCCGTAAGGCATTTATTTTGTTGCTAACATGTAATATCATTTGTGAAGAAGACTTTGATAAATGAAATACAACTTTTCTATTATGTTTTATGGATTTTATAAATGGATGATTATGTCTTATTTTGAGGGCGCTACACAAAGTGCAATATGAAACTGATAAACACCAAAGAGCCCAAATCTGCTAAATCATTTTGAAAAATTAGATTTTGAATCAATTAATACCAAAATTGGACTGCTTTGCCCGATTACAGAGTCGCCACCTAAATATTTTGTTTTTGGAAAATTTAGGAAACCCTGACTTGTGCCAAAGGCCACATGTCCGTCATCACCAAAGTTGCCTTAGCTCAGGAACATGGGTATGAGAGGGGAAAGTCTTGAAATGAGCACCCCGCCAGCCCGATCAAAGGATCAGCCTCTACTAAGCATGATATGTTGTTTTTATAAACACATGTATTCTTATTCCGATTATTAGCTAACTTTACTACGTGACGCGCGCGCAAGTAAGTATAGACTAAATTGCAAGAATTGGAACAAAACAACTCATGTTTGTTTTCGAAAATGGTTTGAAGTTGCCACCCTCAAGTGGGCTTAGAAATGCGGATTTGCCACCTCAAGTAGGCTTAAAACATGATTTTGCCACTTCGCAAAGTGGGCTTAAAACTTACATTTATCGAATTGCTCCAATTCAAGTAATTAAGCCTTCATCCACAGGCATTCATGCAGTTTATGAAATAAGAAAATAGCCTCATGGCAAGAATGCTATCAGGGCAGCACTCACACTCATACAAGTATGCTAAAGCGTAAAAAACTTACCGAGTACTCAAAGCCAAAACAAAAGCTAGTTAGAAAGAATGCATGATCCTAACTATACAAGATGCCTAATGCAACACATGCAATATGCAATTAATAGGCTCGGCTACCTAATCATGGTATTTGCAACACTTTGATAACATGCTTTTAAACACGTATTCAAATAAGTGTATTGAAATTGCGATACAGTTTGAATGATGCGCCGAGACCGGTGTATGCAATATAAATGAATGAAATGCAAACATGCAAGTATAAGGTATGCTAATTGAAACATGCCCCTAATCTAACCATCGAAAGTAGGTAAATAAAACAGAGAAAGACGTGGGGTTGGAAGACATTCACACACACACACACACACACGCTTATTACAACATTATGCCCTCTCGAAGGAGGGTCCGAATAAATAAGGTAAGCTAATTATTACAAAACGAATTACTTAACTATTCTAGCTAATTAATTATCACAACACAATCGAATAACTAGCTACGCTAAGCTAATTAAAATATTATAAAATGAATTGAATGATTAGCTATGCTAACTAACTAGTAAAGCAATTTAAACGGCCTCGAGGGACGAGGGATGCAGGCATGCTTGGTTGCTTCCTCCCGAAAATGCTCTTGTCTTGCCATCGGATGCCTCTGTTTACACTCATTTGATCTTAGAAAATTGCATCAACTTCCAGATTGCCTCTGCTCCAACACAGGAACACATTTGCACAAAACTTCACCGGTGGCCGGTCGGCCACAAAAAGTGGCTGTCGGCCACCTCAGCTGGCCGGTTGGCTACTGCAAGTGGCCGGTCGGCCACCCCTCATTTTCTGAACTTCTGCTTTTGCTGCAACAGAGAGCAATAGAGGCAAAGCAAAGCATTTTCAAGGAATGCATGTACTGCTACACTCCTTACCATTTCTCAAGCTCAAATGAGTATAGCTCTTGGCTCTCAAGCCATCAACCAAGCATTTTCAATGCATGATGGCTAGAAAACCAAACTTGTACAAAGTTAATGAATGCACAAATAAGACTCGAAGGATCACCACCCTATCATGCATGATCAAGGGTGTCAGTGACCAAAAAAAATGACACATTTCATCACTTTGAGTATGAAACGTCCCATTTTTCTTGTGCTTGGATTAACGTCCGATCCAAACACATGCAATGCAACACAACATGCTTATCTTGCTCAAGTTTTACTTGGTTCATTTTGTTTACACATTTAAGATTACCGATTAGTCCTTTAACCGATTAAGTCCAAAGTGAGAGTCCTCTAATTGGAAAGAGGGCCTAAGCCACAAGTACCTTGAGTATGAAAGAGGTCTCATGCTGTTGGTTAAGAGGAACCCTTAAGAGATGATTAAAACTATTAGGCATGAGGGGCTCAATTTCACACTCAAGCCAACAAGGGGCTTAAGGCCACTTTCAAAACAAATTAAAAAGTGCAGAATAAAGGGAGGTTGCAGACATTTCAATGCTGATATGGCATGCAAAAAGACACTAAATCATGCAAGCAATTCATGCAAGTGATGCTTAAGAGCCTAAAGCATCAAACTAGTGAAGATCACAACACTATAAGCATGCAACACAAAGCTCAATTGACCAAACCAACTCTGGACAAAGTTAAAACATGCCAAAAAGTGGCTAAAACATGCTAAGATTGAAGCATAAAAGGCTAGAAAAACATGCTCACATGTTAGCTCACAAACAAGATTCAAAACACAACTCTCAAAAGCAATGAAAGAGTGAAATAAGTGAGAATGTGACAAATCTATATACACTGAAATCATATGTAAAATAATGCTATAACATGCAAGCCACTCAAACACTTTATTCTTAAAGCCTCAAAACAATGAGCTAGTGAAGACCATTACACTATAGCCATGCAACACAAGCCTCGAAGGACTTAACCAACCCAAAACAGAGTTAAATTAGGCCAAAATAGTAGCTGAAACAAGCTGAAGTTAAGTGTAGACCGCCTTGAACTCTCTCCGCGCGTGAGGGCGCGAATTGGGTTCTAGCTACTACAGTTCGGACTCCTATCACGGTTCTGAATCTAATCTCACAAAGTGTAATGTAAGATTGATAAATCACCAAAGAGTCCAAATCCGGCAAATCGTTTTGGAAAATCGATTTTAATTAAAAAGCGCCAAACATGGATTGTTTTGCCAGATTTCAGAGTTGCCACCTATTATTTTATTTTGGGAAATTTAGGAAACCCTGACTCGTGCCTAAGGCCATGTGTCCGTCATCACCAAAGTTGCCTCGGCTCGAGAACTTGGGTACGAGAGGGGAAGGTCCTGAAATGAGCACCCCTGCTCGCCCGATCAAAGATCGACCTCTACTAACATGATATGTTATTTTTGGAAACATATGTGTCCTTATTCCGGTTATTAGCTATATTACTATGTGATGCGCACAGCATACAAGTATAGACTAGATCGCCTGAATTGGAACAAAACATCTTAAGTTCATTTTCGAAAACGGTTTGAAGATGCTACTCGCAAGTAAGCTAAAACGCAGATTTGCCACCCTTAAGTGGGCTTAAGAAAACGTGATTTGTCACTCCGTAAAGTGGGCTTAAAACTCACAATCAATGAATTGTCTCAATTCAAGCAATGAAGCCTTCATCCACAAGCATTCATGCAATTAATCACTTAAACAAATAGCCTCCTAGCAAGCATGCTAAACATGGTAATCACTCACACTCATGCAGTATGCTAAAGCATAAACATTTACAGTGTACTCCAAGCTAAAACAAAAGCTAGTTAATAATCAATGCATGATCCTAGCTATGTTAAGTGCCTAATGTAACACATGCAAAATGCAACTAAATGGGCTCGGCTATCTAAGATGGCATACGAATGCGACATTTGATACATGTATTCAAAGAAGTGTATTGAAATACAATGCGGTTTGGATGATGCGCCGAGCCCGGTGCATGCAATACGAATGAATGATGCACACATGCAAAGCATAAGGATGCTAATTGAAATATGCCCTAAAACTAACCATCGAAAGTAGTTAAGTAAAAGAGAGAAAGACGTGGGGTTGGAAGACATTCACACACACACGCACAGTTATTACAACATTTGCCCTCTCGACGGAGGGTCCGAATAAAAGAGAGCTAACTAGCTACGCTAATTAAGCTAACTATTACAAATCAACTAATTAACTAACTTAGCTAATTAATTATTACAAACCGAATTGAATCAACTAACTATTCTAAGTTAATTAAGTACAAGCCAAATTAATTAATTAAACACTTAACTAATTAATTACAAAATAACTAAGCTAATGAACTAGTTTAGCTAAGCAATTTAAACAAATGGCCTCGGGAAGCAAGGGGGATATGCATGCTCGGTCGGCTTCGCTCAGAAATCCATTACCGTGCTGCCAATTGCCTCTGTTTGCATTTGATTTGATCTCTGAAAATTGCACAATCTCCAGAATGCTTTTTCTCCAACACAGGGACCCTCTGGTGGGCTGCCGACCAGAAAAGGGGGCTGTAGACCAGAAAAACTGGTCGGCCGACCACCCTTACTGGTCAGTCGACTACTTCCTATGGTCGGTCGACCAGCATGATTTTCCAAACTCCAGTTTTGTTGCAACACAGAACAACAAGGGGCACAATAGTATATTTGCAAGACATGCGTGGGCAACTACTTTCCTTATCATTTCTCAAGCTCAAAGGAGCGTAGTACTCGACTCTCAGGCCACCAACCAAGCATCGCAATGCACGATGGCAGAGAGGCCAAGTTTGCACGAGTCAATGAATGCACAAATAACACATAAGAGCCTCCACCTCTATCATGCATGATCAAGAGGGTCGGCGACCAATAAATGCTACACGTTTCATCACTTGGAGTATGAAACATGTCACATTCCTTGTGTTTAGATTAACGTCTGATCCAAACACAATGCAATGCAAACAACATGCTTATCTTTCACATGTTTTACTTTGTTCATTTTGTTTACTCTTTTTAGATTACCAATTAGTCCCTTAATCGGTTAAGTCCAAAAGTGAGAGTCCTCTAATTTTGAAAGAGGATCTAAGCCACAAGCACCTTGAGCGTGAAAGAAGCCTCATGCTTTTGGTTAGTAGAAACCCTCAAGAGAAGGCTAAAACCATTAGCCATGAGAGCCTCAATTCCATGCTCAAGCCAACAAGGGGCTTAAGACCACTTTCAAGGCAAATGAGAGAGTGAAATAATGGAGTGCAATGACACACATTTCAGCACTGGAATTACATGCTCAATGACTTAAAATCATGCAAACAACTCATGTAACGCATGTTAGAGGCATGAAGCATCAAAGCTAGTCAAGTGTATTACACTTGAAGCGTACATTATCAAGCTCAAACAATGAAACCAGTCATAGACAGACCTAAAACATGCCAAATCAGTGGCATGAACATGTTGAAATTGAAGCCCAAAAGACTAGACTAACATGCACACAAATTGGCTCACAAGCAAGGCATAAGGCACAACTCTCAAAAGCACTTAAAGAGTGAAAGAAGTGAGAACATGACAATGACATATTCTCTGAAATCACATGCCAAATGATGCCATATCATACAAACATCACAAATAACGCATGTTAGGGGCTTCAAAACACAAGACTAGCAAGGCCCTTTACACTACAACCATACTAAGCAATGCTCAAATGGCCTCAACCATTCAAAACACACCTAAGGCAAGTCAAAATAGTAGCAAAAACATGCTAGACTTGCAGCATAGATGGCAAGAAAGATATGCTCATGTATTAGCTCACAAACAAGGCATAAAGGCACAACTCTTAAACACAATTAAAGAGTGACAAACATGAGAGTATGACAAAGATATAAGCTCTGAAATACCATGCCAAATGATTGTAAGGCATGAAAACATCACGAGTATAGCATGGTAGGGGCCTCAAAACTCAAGACTAGTGAAGGCATTTGCGCTATAGCTATTGTTACAGGGTCAATTTTTGTTTCAAAATTCCAGCCTGCAATGGCACTAAGTTGGAGAATAGGCAACAAGAGATTACAGGAAAACCTCAACCTTTATTAATTACACCAACAATACAAAGGATGCCTATGGAAACTCTTACCAACACTTAGTTAATTTTCGAGTTCCATGGCTATGCCTAAATAGGCTTACAATCAGTTACAAACTTTACAACCAGCATTACAAGGAAAGCATGCCAAGTGGCATGGCAGTTGACACCCCCAACTACCTAGGGACTTAGGATCATTTATGGGACATAACTGCTAGTAACTGCTGCTAACTCCCTGCTTTGATTCCAGATGTCCAGACTTGCCTTGTCTTTGCTCAATCATGGGTAACTGCTGCCAGACAAGCATAACTGCTTTAAACTGCCCATGTTGTTTGCCTTCTCAGTCAGCCACGAATTTGGTTGTCTTGGCCTCCAGACCAAGTTTTGCCTACTGAATGCTTTGAACCCCCAAGTATGCTGTAGCCCACATTCGGGTCATGTTAATGCCTTGCATTTGTACCACTGCTGCCCATACTTTGGCCAAGGGTCCTGTGCTGCTGCCTCAGCAATTTGTTAATGTTTCACCTTGCTGTTTTGGCATGTCACCATCATGCCATGGTCTTGGTGGTTGGACATTGGTGCAAGGTGCTGCCAATGCCAACCATGCAACCTTCAAGTAGAAGGTGATAACAAACCATCCCCACCAGAAGAAGCCAACGTCCTCGTTGGTATGGTCTTCAAGTACTCCTGGACTTGTTTTTCAAATTGCCACAATGTTACATCCTTTTCCCAACTTGCATCTGATTCGGAGGAACCCTTCCACTTTACTAAGTAATGGGTCCTTCGATTCTTTTTACTTTCACGCTCAGTCTTGTGATTAAGAATCTGTTCCACCTCCTTGTCAAACTGTTTTCTGATCACCGGGGGTGCTCTCCGAGCTTGTTTCCTTGTTAAGTTTGTTTGATCCTCATGAAATGGTTTCAAAAAACTGACATGGAAAGTTGGGTGGATTTTCAACCGATCAGGCAACACTAGCCTGTATACAACATTGCCCACGCATTTTAAGACTTCAAAGGGGCCATCATATTTCAGAATTAAGCCACGGTGCACTGTCTTACTGCTTATCTTCTTCCAGATCTATGGAGTAAGCTTCAGTAGCACTTTGTCACCCACTTTGAACTCTAGGGTCTTCACCCTTTGTCAGCATACTTCTTCATTCGTTTGCTTTCTTTGGCCAAACTATTTTGTGCTTCTTCCAGCAATTCTTGTTTGGTCCTTGCAAAGCGGTATGCTGCTGGACATCTACCACCAGAGCCTGTTTTAGCCACTTCATGAGGAGTTAGGGGTTGCAGCCCCATGGCCAATTCAAACGGGCTAATCCCGGTTGCAGATGATCTATGCAGATTGTAGCAAAATTGTGCGCTGTCCAACAATTCGACCCAATTCTTTTGACTTGCGGTCACATAATGTCGGAGATACTCCTCTAGCAATCCATTCATCCTCTCGGTCTGACCATCCGTCTGAGGGTGATTTGCTGTAGAGAACTTTAATTCAGAACCCAGCAAATTAAAGAGCACAGTCCAAAACCTTCTCGTAAACTGGGTATCCCTGTCGCTTATTATGTCCTCAGGCAAGCCAAAGTATTTTACAACATACTTTTGAAATAAATCAGCAGCAACATCTGCAGGACAAGCATGAGGAGCAGGGATAAAAATAGCATACTTAGAGAAACGGTCAACAATTACCATGATGGAGCGCATCCCATTGACTTTGGGAAATCTGGAGATAAAGTCCATGGATATGGAAACCCAAGGCTTCTCAGGGACAGGTAGTGGTTGTAATAACCCAGCTGCCTTCTTTCTTTCGGTCTTGTCCAATTGGCACACCATGCATGTTTTGACATAAGCCTCTACGTCTTCTTCCATTTTGGGCCAAACATATGAACGCGACAAAAGAGCCATCATGCATTGTTGCCCCAGATGACCAGCCCACTGCGGGTTATGTGTTTCTCTAAAAAGTTCCATTCGTAGTCCCCCAACACTTGGGACATATAGCCTATCTCCTTTGCCATGGAGAAGACCATCTTTAAGCCAATACCAACGAGCAATTCCATCCGTTACTTGCTGTACCAACCGTGGATATTCTGAGTCAATGGCAGCACTATCCCTGATTCTTTCCAGTAATTGTGATTCAATGTTGGAGATAGCAGCAACATATTCAATTATCTCTTTCTGGCTTAAGGCATCAGCGACTAGGTTATGTCGTCCAGGCTTGTGTCGCCATTCAAAGTCATACTCTTCAAGGAATTCCTGCCAACGGGCCTGCCTTGGAGACAACTTTTTCTGAGTTTTGAAGAATGTATTAGCCACATTATCAGTAAGAACCAAAAACTTCGATCCCAACAGATAGACCCTCCAGGTGAGTAGGCAATGCACAACTACCATCATTTCCTTCTCATGGGCAGAATAATTCTTCTCAGCAGCGTTTAGTTTCCTGCTTTCAAAGGCCACCGGGTGTCCTTCCTGCACCAGTACTCCTCCGAGTGCTTTGTCTGAGGCATCCGTGTGTACTTTGAAAGGCAACTCGAAACTAGGCAATCGCAAGACTGGTTCACTTGCCACTGCACTTTTCAGTTTGTCAAAGGCCTCTTGACAATTAATGGACTAATGCCATTTGTGGTCTTTCTTCAGCAAATCAGTGAAGGGGAGCGGCCTTTTTTGAATATCCTTCAATGAATTTCCGATAGTAGTTTGCCGAGCCTAAGAAGGATCGCAACTCCGTAACATTGTTGGGTGAAGACCATTCCATGATAGCCTGCACCTTCCTTCCATCCATTTTGACATGGCCTTGGCAAATGATATGCCCAAGAAACTTAATTTCCCACTGGCCAAACTCACATTTTTCCTTCTTGACATACAACTAGTGTTCTTGTAACCGAGTGAACACCATCCGAAGGTGGGACAAGTGATCCTTTAAGGACTCACTATATATTACAATATCATCCAAATAAACAACAACAAACTGATCGACATAGTCATTGAACACATCATTCATAAGATTACAGAATGTAGCCGGGGCATTAGTTAACCCAAACGACATTACAAGGAACTCAAAAGACCCATACCTCGTAACACATGTGGTCTTTGACTAATCTCCTTTAGCCACTCGGACTTGCCAATAGCCAACATGTAAATCCAAGTTTGTGAAATAAATGGCTTTGCACAATCGATCAAATAGGTCTGCCAACAAAGGGACTGGATACTTGTTCTTTATCATTACTTTGTTGAGAGCCCGGTAATCCACACACATGCGCAAACTTCCATCTTGCTTCTTTTGAAAAAGCACTGGGGCACCGTAAGGGGCTTTGGATGGCTAAACCAGTCCAGCATCCAATAAGTCCGTCAATTGCCTTCGCAACTCTGTAAGTTCCATTAGGGACATTCTGTAGGGTGCCTTCGCTGGAGGCTTAGCACCCGAAATCAACTCTATTTTATGATCAGTGGCACGCCGAGGAGGAAGGGACTTTGGCAACTCCGGAGGCATCACATCCTCAAATTCCCTCAACACTTCTGCCACTTCATCTGGCACTTCTACTGATAGATCAGGTTTGATTTCCACATGGCAGCAAGATAAGTTTCTGTGCCCTTTTTCAAACCGTTGTGCACTTGAATGGCCGAGAGGGTCTCCGTCTTCCTCTTTGTGCCCTTGCCTTTGTCTGATTTACTGTAACCAGCGACAAAGCAAGGCTTGTCTTCATCCGAAATAAGTATCCCACCCAAATATGGCATCAAAGCCACTTATGCAGTCATAAAGAAATCATTTCCTAAGATGACATCGAAATCATCCAAAGGAACCACCATCAAGTTAACCCGTCCAGTCCATTCTCCAACTGTGATCGATACTTTGGAAGCCATTCCTTGTACCAATTGAGTCGCCGAGTTTACTGCCTTGATTTGACTGGTGCTTTGGGTAACTTGCAATCCGAGGGTCTGCACAACTTTTTTTGACAGAAAGTTATGCGTGGCACCGGTGTCTACCATCGCCGAAATGTCGATTATTACAAGGTCAATTTTTGTTTCAAAATTCCAGCCTGCAATGGCACTAAGTTGGACACTTAGTCTAAGCCAAGTATGAATACACACACATACAAAGTGCTATAACAAGTAAGAGAATAGGCAACAAGAGATTACAGGAAAAACTCCAACCTTTATTAATTGCACCAACAATACAAAGGAGGCCTATGGAAACTCTTACTAACACTTAGTTAAATTTCGAGTTCCATGGCTATGCCTAAATAGGCTTACAATCAGTTACAAACTTTACAACCAGCATTACAAGGAAAGCATGCCAAGTGGCATGGCAGTTGACACCCCCAACTGCCTAGGGACTTAGGATCATTTATGGGACATAACTGCTAGTAACTGCTGCTAACTCCCTGCCTTGATTCCAGATGTCCAGACTTGCCTTGTCTTTGCTCAACATGGGTAATTGCTGACAGACAAGCATAACTGCTTTGAACTGCCCATGTTGTTTGCCTTCTCTGTCAGCCACGAATTTGGTTGTCTTGGCCCCCAGACCAAGTTTTGTCTGTTGAATGCTTTGAACCCCCAAGTATGCTGCAGCCCACATTCGGGTCATGTTAATGCCTTGCATTTGTGCCACTGCTACCCATACTTTGGCCAAGGGTCCTGTGCTGCTGCCTCAGCACTTTGTCAATGTTTCACCTTGCTGTTTTGGCATGCCACCATCATGCCGTGGTCTTGGTTGGACATTGGTGCAAGGTGCTGCCAATGCCAACCATGCAACCTTCAAGTAGAAGGTGCTAACAAACCACCCCCACCAGAAGAAGCCAACATCCTCGTTGGTAGGGTCTTCAAGTACTCCTGGACTTGTTTTCAAATTGCCACAATGTTACATCATTTTCCCAACTTGCATCTGATTCGGAGAAACCCTTCTACTTTACTAAGTAATGGGCCCTTCGATTCTTTTTGCTTTGACCATCGGTCTTGTGATCAAGAATCTGTTCCACCTCCTTGTCAAATTATTTTCTGATCACCGGGGGTGCTCTCTGAGCTTACCATCGTTGAAATGTCGTTACCCGCCAATGCCACCTTGATGTACATTAGACCAGTAGTAGGGACTCTGTTCGCATGAATTGCATTGAGCAATTGTAAAGGGTTTACCCTAGTCGGCCCCTCAGAATCCGACTCCCCTTTGCCATCTTCCGCGACCATAGCGTTAAGTTTCTCACGCTTGGGATAGTCTTTTGCTCTATGGGGTCCATCACAGATGAAACACCCTTTGTTAGATTTCCTACCGTTGGTCTGAAAAGAATCCCCCTTTTGTTTGTACTTGGAACCCTCTTACCCCTTCTTGAAACTAGACTTCTTCTCTCCCGTCTTCTCTTTTCATTTCTTCTTGGGTTTGCTAGTTTCTGTAGTGGGTTCCTTGCTTAACTTGTAGTCAAGTAAACCATCTGCCGCAGCCATGGCAGAGGGCAAATCTTTGACACCGAGTCTTCGAAGTTCTAACTGGGCCCAATTCTGCAACCCAGACATAAAGTTAAAGAGTTTATCTTCCTCTGACATGTTCTTGATGTCCAGCATCAAAGAACTGAATTCTTTCACATAATCCCTCACCGATCCGAAATGCTTTAACTGTTTCAAGACGTCTCTTGCAACCCAAGATGTGTTGCAAGGAAGGAATTATTCCTTCATTTCCTTCTTAAGAGTCTCGCATGTTGAGATCTCTGGCCGAACATCATCCCCGACACATGTACGCCACCAAAGTTTAGCATCACCAATAAGGTACATGCATGTGATTGTAACATTCTTCCCTTCTGGCACATGAGCAACCTTGAAGTACTGCTCCATGTCCCACAGAAAATTCTCAAGTTCCTTCGCACTCCGATTCCCACCAAAAGCTTTAGGGTCTAGAACTTTAATTTTCAAAGGAGTCTTTTCCGAATTCGTATGCCCACAGACAGCCTTCTTCAGAAAGGACAGTTCATCCACAACTTTTTGAAACTTGTCTTTCCAGGACTCCAAAATGGCTAGCACATCCGTCAGCATGTCTTTGAACCGATCTGCTGTCGAGGTCTCAAGGCCAAGAAACCCTGAGGCCACAGCATTCAATCCGTCTGTCAGCGAGTGGTTCTCATCAACAGGGTCACCAACAAGATTTTCCAACCACGTCACTCGTTCTTTTAAGGCATCCATGCCAGAAACCATTAGAGGATAACCGTGCTCTGATACCAATTGTTACAGGGTCAATTTTTGTTTCAAAATTCCAGCCTGCAATGGCACTAAGTTGGACACTTAGTCTCAGCCAAGTATTAATACACACACACACAAAGCGCTATAACAAGTAAGAGAATAGGCAACAAGAGATTACAGGAAAAACCCCAACCTTTATTAATTGCGCCAACAATACAAAGGATGCCTATGGAAACTCTTACCAACACTTAGTTAATTTTCGAGTTCTATGGCTATGCCTAAATAGGCTTACAATCAGTTACAAACTTTACAACCAGTATTACAAGGAAAGCATGCCAAGTGGCATGGCAGTTGACACCCCCAACTGCCTAGGGACTTAGGATCATTTATGGGACATAACTGCTAGTAACTGCTGCTAACTCCCTACTTTGATTCCAGATGTTCAGACTTGCCTTGTCTTTGCTCAATCATGGGTAACTGCTGCCAGACAAGCATAACTGTTTTGAACTGCCCATGTTGTTTGCCTTCTCAATCAGCCACAAATTTGGTTGTCTTGGCCCCCAGACCAAGTTTTGCCTACTAAATGCTTTGAACCCCCAAGTATGCTGCAGCCCACATTCGGGTCATGTTAATGCCTTGCATTTGTGCCACTGCTGCCCATACTTTGGCCAAGGGTCTTGTGTTGCTGCCTCAACACTTTGTCAATGTTTCAGCTTGCTGTTTTGGCATGCCACCATCATGCCGTGGTCTTGGTTGGACATTGGTGCAAGGTGCTGCCAATGCCAACCATGCATCCTTCAAGTAGAAGGTGCTAACAGCTATACAAAACAAAGCTCATATGACCAAGAAGGCTCAAAATAGTCCTAAAACAGCCCAAATGGAGTTCTAAAACATGCTTGAAATAAGCTAAGAATGGCTAGATTTAGAGGTCAAAACAATATCACATGTTAGGCAATTTAGCACAATTGCACTACGGGCATACAAAGCAAAGCACGAGTGATCAAATTGGCTCAAAACAGAGTTAAAGCATGTTAAATAATGGCCAAAAACATGCTGGAGTGGAGCATACACATGATAGATTAATAGGCTAAACCATCAAGTACACTAGGCTAGTGAACATGATTGCACTACAAGTGCAAAAACTAAGCAAGGGGTGACCCAACAAACTAAAATCTGAGTTAAAGCATGTCAAAATAACACCAAAAACATTCTTGAACTAAGCTACAAAAGAGTAGAAAGATGGGCAAACTCATTAGGCATGTTAAGCTAGCAAGTAAGATTATACTACAAGTGCATGAAGCATGCAACCAATGATCAAACAAGCCAAAAACAGAGTTATGGAAGGTCTAAAAAGTCACAAAAATATGCTTCAGCAAAGCCGCAAAGAAGTAGAAACACATGCTCATTTGATAGGCCAACAACACATGCAAACAAGAGAAGAGAAGAGAAGGGGGGACTACCCCCTCCTATTTGGGGCCTCAAAACCACCTTTTCACCATTGAAATTCCTCTAGAATTCAGTGGTTTAAAGGCAAAAAAAATTGGTTTGAAAGGTGCTGAAAGATGGCTCAAAAGGCTTTATAAACCTAGGAGCAAAAGGGAGGAAACACCCCCTAGCCAAACAATGCTTAAACCACCACTTTTAAACGATAAAAATAAAGGGAAAATAGAGGTTTTTTTAGTTCAACACCACCCCAAAAACAGCTCCAAAATAGTTGAAAAAGATGGCAAAACAATAGTGCACAAAGAGCTTGAAAGGTTAGACTTTTACCTCTTGAAGCATAGCAGCAAGAATAGCCCCAATTCTGAGCTAAAATCACCTTTTGGAACTCAAACAAAGTCCTAAAGAATCTCAGCCCAACGGTGGTCAAGTTTGGTTAAGGAAATGTATGCAAATATGTAAGGAATTCTCACTTTCAAGCCTAAAACAAGAGGAGAGAAAGAGAGAATTCTAGAAAAAGAGAAGAATTTGCTCACAAATCTTCTAGAGAGATGATTTTTAGAGAGAGAGGCTCCCAAAATTCCTAAGCCTTCAAAAAAAATGTTCTAACCCTTGTAAAATGGGAAAAATGCCTCATATATAGCAATATACAAGAGTTTGGTCAAAATATCTGATTATGGAACAGGTGGCACAACTTGTAAATAGCTGGAGGGGAAAGATCTTCAAAATATCTGAGTTTGGGACCTTAGTGGTCGGTCAGCCACATTTTCTGGTCGACCGACCGCCTTTTTGGGTCAACCGACCACTTTTCTGGTCTACAGCCCATTTTTCTGGTTGACAGGAAAAATTCTGCTTTCCAGGTCCAAATTCAAATAGGCATATCTCTTTCATCTGGACTCCTTTTCAGGTCATTCTTCTGTCCAAATTGAAGCCCCGGAAGTAATTTTTCCAACGGTGTAAGCCTTGCATCAAAATTTCAAATGGGCATATCTCTTTCATCTAGACTCCTTTTCAGGTCATTCTTGTGTCCAAATTGAAGACCCGGAAATAATTTTTCTAATGGTGTAAGCCTTGCATCAAAATTCCAAATGTGAAAAAAGTTATGCCTATTTTGGTGAAGCCGCTCAGTTTCGGTCCTACTCGGATTTATGCCAAACTTCTCTTCAACTAGTTTTCTTCTCTCCTATCTCATTTTCTTCAAATCCAAATCCCTAAACAAGGTGTTTTGAAATATTTCTCAAAGATTTCATCTCTTTCATTCATTTCCACTTTGTCCTCGCTCGGTTTACCGAAAAGCGCAACATTTAACGAAATGCAAGCCTCGGAACATCGTAGGAACTTTATTTCAAAAATATTTTGAAAGAGAGGGTTTTAAGGTCTAAAAACCATTCAAAATAGCTTTGGTCCAAAATGAGGTGTAAGGTTGGGATTTGACTCTCCTCTTGTTGAAGGAATCGAACCTTTGCACTACACAACTTTCACCACCAAGTAAGCAATTAGTGACGCCCAAGTCTTAAGGGCGGTCAAAAATGGGGTGTCTACAGCATCAAACTAGTGAAGATCACAACACTATAAGCATGCAACACGAAGCTCAATTGACCAAACCAGCTCTGGACAGAGTTCAAACATGCCAAAAAGTGGCTAAAACATGCTAGGATTGAAGCATAAAAGGCTAGAAAAACATGCTCACATGTTAGCTCGCAAACAAGATTCAAAACACAACTCTCAAAAGCAATGAAAGAGTGAAATAAGTGAGAGTGTGACAAAGCTATATACACTGAAATCATATGCAAAATAATGCTATAACATGTAAGCCACTCAAACACTTCATGCTTAAAGCCTCAAAACAATGAGCTAGTGAAGACCATTACACTATAGCCATGCAACACAAGCCTCAAAGGACTTAACCAACCCAAAATAGAGTTAAAGTAGGCCAAATGGTAGCTAAAACAAGCTGAAGTTAAGCTACCACAAGCTACAAAAATAGGCTAAACCATTAGGAATTCTAGACTAGTAAGCACAATTGCACTACAAGTACAAAAAGCAAGCAACAAATGCTCCAACCAACCCCAAACAGAGTTGAAACATGTAAAAATAAAGCCTAAAACATGCTTGAACTAAGCTAACACAAGCTACAAAATCAAGCTACCATGTGAAGCTAACTAGGCTTGCAAGAGAGGCATAAGGAGGGGAGGCTAACCCCTCCATTTTTGGACTTCAAAACCTACTTTTTACCACCAAAATAACTCTGAATTTCAGTGGTTTAGAGGCCCAAAAAGTTTGATTTAAAGGTGGAAAGAAATGGCACAAAAGGCTTTACAAGCCAAAGAGTAAGAAGATGAGACAACCCCCTAACTCACCAAGACTTAAACCACCATTTTGAAACCTTAAAAACAGAGTTTTTTATCGCTGAAAAACCAGATCAAAACAGTGTATAGCCAAGCAAGCAACTAAAACAAAGCTTAAATGAGGTAAGCCTTATACCTTTGAAGCACAACACAAAGCAGCCACTATTCTGAGCTAAAACCAGCCTTAAGAACTCAAACCAAGCCTCAAACAACCTTAGCTCCAAGATGAAGATGTTTGGTTAAGGATCTTAGTGCAAATGTATAGAGAATTCTCACTTTCAAGCACAAAATAAGAAGAGAGAGAGAATTCTAGAGAGAGAGGAAAAAATTTTCTCCAAATTGTCTAACCTCTCAAAATGGGGGAAAGACCCTCCCTTATATAGAAAATCAAGCTAAAGACTTGTATTCATCCCTCCATACACGTGTATGGAGATGAGCATCAATGAATAACAGCTAGCACAGTTGGCAAATAAATATCTAAAAAAGGAGAAAAATGGCCGTCGGCCATCATCAGTGGTCGACCGGCCATCAACGTAGCCGACTGGCCATCAGTGTGGCTGACTGGCCACCACTGATGGCCAGCAAGCACAAGCCATGGCCGATGGACATTGGGGATGGCCAACAAGCCACCCTCTCTTCCAGATTCAAAGCAACAAGCTCTTGGTCCACAACCAAGCACAAAACATACAAGTTGAAAGGCCCGAAGGCAAGGCACTCCACCAAGAACTTTAGATGCTCAGAACGAACACGAGCATGCGAAATCATCAGGTGTTCAAACGATGACGTCCAAGTCTTGAGGACGGTCAAAAAGGGGTGTCTACAATGTCTTTGTTGGCGCATATGCACATTCTGAAAACTTGGACACAATTGTCTCCCTAACCAAATTTATGTTTCCACATGACAACCTATCCCTCAAATTTCTCTTTATATGTTCAAGACAAAATCCATGATAGCAATTAGGGAAAAACCTAGCAATTCCTTCCACAGTGCCACAATGTTGATCTAATATGAAACTTATCACCCTCTCCGATCCTAATAATTCACATAAATGTTCAAGGAACCAACACTAATTGTTTTTATTCTCAGCGTCAACAACAACAAAAGCTATAGGAAAAAAACCAACAAAACAAATAGGAACAAGCATATTAGATATACACATACAGAGAAAATTAGAACAATAAACAACTAGAGAAATTTGGCACTGCCAAAATCCAAAGAAACTTCACACAGTGGCCAAATCTAGAGAAAATTCACACAATGGCAACATCTAGAGAAAATTCACTTAGTGACCAAATCCAGAGAAAATTAACACAGTGGCAACATCCAGAGCAAATTCACTGAAAATTCACACAGTGGCAACATTTAGAGAAATTTCACTTAGTCACCACCTCCAGAGAAAATTCACACAGTGCCAACATCTAGAGATATTTCACACACTGACCAAATCCAGAGAAAATTCACACAATGGCCACCTCCAGAGAAAATTCAAAATGTTAGAGAAAAATCACAAAACATAACCACAAAAATAGAAAAGTCACTCAATTCCCACATGTATAGAAAATTCACATATTTAGAGAAAATTACATATATTTACAATTACCTTCATTCCCATCTTTCCCCGTCGCAGCAAGCATAACTCCTTTGTATTGTCCTTTCAAAAATGTTCCATCAAGAAACAACAATGACTGACAATATTTGAAACCAACAATGCATGTATGAAAAGCCACAAAAACTCTTTTGAAATGCTTGTTATCTTCAAAATCTAACTCAAAACGACTACCTGGATTGTTCTTCAATGCCTTATCAAAATACCACCGTAATTGATCGAATGATGAACAAGAATCCCCATATGTACTACATTTTGCTTTTTCAACCCCCAACCAACCACAATTATTACTAATTGAGACGCTATACTTGTCTTTCATTTCCTCGACAACATCCTCTGGACAAGTTAAAGGTTTTGCACTTACCTTTTCAAGTATCAACCCAAAAACTAAGTTGGAAGTCATCCTACCATGTTTACTAGTACGAACCACCACACCACATGTATATTCATTGTTCAAAGTTATTATGTAAAAGAACTCATTTGTTTTTTCGACTGAAGCATGTACATGGCACATACATCTCCTTAATTTCTTATATGCACATTCTGCCGTAACCCTCAGCTTGTCATTTTTATGATACGTAAATTGAAAACCAACCTCAATAGCATACTTGCATAAAACAGTACGGAACTCAACCATACCACCCTCAAACTTTTGTCCCACACTAGTAATATTATTTTGCCAACCAGCAGACAATAACACCTTTTCTTGGTGAGAACAAAATTTAAAGAGTGAATTCCTTTCAATACATATCAAATTCACCATGCGCAACATCTACCCAATAAGACCCTATTTCATCCTCTTAATCAGAAGTACTGCACTTAATAACTGAAACATCATCTATATCCACACTACGTGCACAAACAACCCTTAACATATTTAGAAAATCAATATTATTTCTAACCATACAATTCGGATGGCTCACAATAGAATATGGAATACACATCGTCTCAGGTTTGAATTCTTCCATGTTTTACACAAAATGCTAACAAATTCCTCAAAATTCAATTCGCATGAAAAATTAATGACAATAGTATCATTCCCATATTTGTACAACAACAACACTGCACTGCCCATCTAAACGGAAAAAAAAAAAAAAAAAAAACACGAAAAATAACTTGTTCAATAGAAACACACTTCACAAGAACAACATAACAATCTAAAGAAATTTATAATAATTATAATTTTCTCTGGACTCAAATAAAAGTCCAGAGAAATTTGCAAACTTATATTCACCTTCAAGATAACAAATACAAAATTAAAGAGAAAATTAATGAATCCAGACAAAATTACAAAGAAATTTAATGCTAACTATTAAACACAATCATAGACAAAAATCACACAGAAAATCTGTTATGAAAATATAAGCTTCTCTGTGATTTTCACTGGACTACAAGCTTACAATTTTCTCTGTGTGATTATGCAGTATTGGACTTAAATCAAAATCCAGAAAAATTTACGAACTTATATTCACCTTAAAGATAACAAAAACAAAAGCATAAAGAAAATTAATGAGTCCATAGAAAATCACAGAGAAACATCACAGAGAAAATTAATGAGTCTAGCAAAAATCATAGACAAAATTAATGCTAACTATTAAACACAATCACTGACAAAAATCACAGAGAAGATCTGTTATGAAATTTTAATCATCTCTGTGATTTTCACTGGACTATAAGCTTACAATTTTATCTGTGATTTTCGTTGGATTATAATAACAAACATATAATTTTCTCTGCAATACAAAGAAAAGTGTAGAATAAATGAAAAGTGCAAAAAAAAAGAGCAGAGCACAAAACTTAGGAAAGTGTAGAAAAACAGAGCCAGTCTCCAAACACAAAGAACAAAACTTATCATTGATAAACATGTAACAGGGAATGAAACATCAACTCCAAAAATCAAAATCAACTCCATTGTCAATAACAAAGAATGAAAAATCAACTTCAAAAATAATTAAAAAAAAAACTACACTAAGAAAAAAAAAAAAAAAAAACTACACTAAGTTGGCTTTTCTCTCACATTGATCAAAAATGAAAACAAAACCTAATTCAAAATACACTACAAAAACTTCTCTAAAATCAGAGTCCTTACATACAAATCAAATGAAAAATCAAAAAACTTACATTGATTATTAAACTTACCTGATTCAATCCACTGGAAATCCGAGCTTCAACACGACTTCAACTTCTGCACAATTAACGAAAATCAACTTCTACACTACTACAAAATCCCTATAAAATCTCTACGAAAATCTGTATCATCAAAATCTCCATCGCCAAGTTCATCCCAAAGCAATCTCCTACAAAAATAGCAACGTAATCTTTAGTTTCCAAAATTGAAAACCACGTATATTATAAAAAAAGGGTAAAATAGGTATTTTATAAACTAAAATAACATTGAGGGACCTTAGGCATTAAAATATATTATTGTGTATCTCTCCTCATACTAAAAGTTGGGTAGGGATCTCAGACCAATTTTTCTTATATTATATTATATTTGAATGACCAAAGGCAGTGAAACTTCTAGCACTAAAAAGAAGTTTCTACCAGTAAAAAATGACGGCTAGACGGCTTGTATAGTCAGCTATGTTTGCTTATAAAAGCAAAGCATGTTGCTGAATGAAACTTGTACTTTTGCAATAAGAACATAATATTTATTCTTTCTTTTCTATATCTCTTGTTTTCTTTCATATATATTATTTTATAACACGTTATCAGTACGAGATTCTAGCCAAGTTGAGAAGAAAAAGTTATTGGGTGGTTGAAGTAAGTATAAATAAATTCTAAAACTAATTTTATATTTTCTTAATATATTTACGTAGTACTAAATATATTATTTTTGTTAAATTTAGGAAAATGTCAAATCTTTCAAAATTAGAATTCTTAGCTCTTGACTTTTGTGAAAAAAATTATTTATCATGCATTATTGATGTTAAGATCTACCTTGAGGCAATGAATCTTGGAGATATCATAAAACATGAAAATGAAGCATCTCTCCAAGATTGCGCAAAGGCAATGATATTCATTCACCATCACCTCCAAGAAGAATTAGAAAATTAGTACCTCACAGTAAAAGTCCACTAATTCTGTGGAATAATTTGAAGGAGGGATACAAGCACTAGAAGACTGTAATTCTCCCAAGAGTTCATTATGATTGGTTGCACTTGAGTTTGCAATATTATAAATTAGTTAATGTGTACAACTCTGCTTTATTTAAAATAATCTTTCGATTATTTTATGTGGAGAAAAAATTATTGAAGAAGATATGCTTGAAAAAACATTATCTGCATTTCACATTGATAATGTGTTCCTGTAGTAACAATATAGAGATAGAGAGTGTCGTTTTTCAAAGTACTCTGAATTGATTTCATGCCTTCTTATGGCTAAACAAACTAATCAATTTTTATTAAGAAATCATCTATCTCGTCCAACTGGTTCTGCTCTATTCCCTGAAGTGAATGAGGTTGTAGTTCATAGTCGTGGACGAAGGAGAGGTCATGGTTTTGGACGTGGCCGAGATAGAAATAATTACCGAATCCATGGGGGATATGTTCAGAAAAATACCATGACATTCCACCAGAAGTGGAATAATTCTGGAACATCACAAGAAATGAAAAAAGATTTACAGAATAAACCTCCCACGAATCATAAAAATTCTTGTTACAAATATGGTATGAAAGAACAACGATCATGTACCTGTCGTATACACAAACATTTGGTTGATCTTTATCAAGCATTGATAAAAGAAAAAAGAAAAGGCATTGAAATGCATTTCGCAGATCATTATGAACCCATTAATATTAATCATCTTGATGTGTCTGATTTCTTTGAAAACCCTGACAGAAAAATTGATCATTTAATTGGTGATGGAAATACTCACACTGATTAATCTGATTTTCTAGATATCATGTTTTTGAGTTATGCTTTGTATTGTCCTGTTTTACGATTTTGAAATTTGTATTTTTCTATTTTGGAGTGTTCATTTTCTTGTTAGGCCTTCAGATTTTGTATTTTTTTGGTTTGACAGTTTGTATTTTTCTTGTTTTGAGAATAATGAATTACAATTTTTATAGGCATGGCTTTCATTGATGTGATGCATTGACTACCTCCAAAATGATTGGTGATTATATCTGTTTAGTGGACAGTGCAACCACATAGACAATCTTACGTGATGCAAAATATTTTATACAATGAATCATGGGAAAAACTAATGTCAATACAATTTCAGGTTCTGCAAACCTGATTGAGGGCTCTGGAGGAGCCAATATTATGTTGCCAAATGGAACAAAACTTTGCATTGATGATGCTTTGTATTCTACCAGATCCAAAAGAAATCTATTAAGTTTCAAAGATATACGTCGTAATGGTTATCATATTGAAACTAGAAATAAAGGTCAGGAAGAGTATTTATTGATCACTTCAACTAGTTCTAGCCAGAAGCTAGTATTAGAAAAACTTCCTACATTTTCATCTGGATTATATTATACGACAATAAAAATGATTGAGTCACATATTATCATGCACCAAAAGTGCTCTGACCCAAAAACGTTTATGCTATGGCATGACCAACTTGGGTATTCGAGATCTATAATGTTGAATAAGTAAAAATTCACATGGACATCCATTAAAGAACTAGAAGATTCTTCTACCAAGTGATTATCCATGTTCTTCCTATTCACAAGGGAAATTAATTACCAGACCATCACCCACAAAAGTAATTGTTGAATCTCCATCCTTTTTGCAAAGAATTCAAGGGGATATATATGGACCCATACACTCTTCTTGTGAACCATTTCGTTATTTTATGGTTTTAATATATGCATCAACTAGATGGTCACAGGTTTGTTTACTTTTTACATATAATGTTGTATTTGCCAGACTCCTTGCTCAAATAATTAGATTGTTAGCACATTTTCCAAACCATCATATTAAGACAATTCATCTTGATAATGTTAATGAATTTATATCCTGAGCATTTGATAATTATTGCATGTCCATTGGCATTGATATTGAACACCATGTTGCACATATTCATACCCAAAATGGTTTAGCTGAATCATTCATTAAGAGACTTCAGTTGATTGCTTGGCCTTTGCTTATAAAAAGCAAATTACCTTCTGCATGGGGTGCCGCTATATTGCATGCAACATTTTTTATTTGTGTTAGACCAACTACATATCATGAGTACTCGTCATTACAACTTATGTTTGATCAATCACCAAATGTTAGTCACCTTAGAGTGTTTGGTTGCACAGTTTATGTCCCTATTGCACCTCCACAGCGCACTAAGATAAGTCCACAACGTAGGCTTGGAATTTATATTAATTTTGATTCTCCATCAATCATTAGATATCTAGAACCTTTGACTGGTGATGTGTTTAAAGCATGAATTGAGGATTGTCATTTTGATGAAACAATTTTCCCATCATTAGGGGAAGACAAGTCGCAACTTAAAGCTTGATGGGAAATCAGTTGGAATACTTCAACGTTATCTCATCTTGATCCTTGACTAATCAATGTGAACTAGAAGTTCAAAGGATCATTCATTTGCAAAGTATTGCAAATTAGTTACCGGATGCATTCACCGACACAAAAAATATGACAAAATCTTACATACTAGCAGCTAGTACCCCAACAAGAATTGATTTTCTCGTCGGACAATCAGTGGGTATAGTAGCAAATGAGTCTAAGGTACGCCAGAAATGTGGAAGACCCATCGGTGCAAAAGACAAAATTCCTCAAAAGAGGAAAACTCAAGAACAAACAGTTGATACTCTAGAAGAAACCATAAATGGATCTCCTAGAGAGAGCATACCCATAAATGAAAGCACCCCTGAAGAGGGTAAAATCACAAGACAGGCTATAATAAGTCTATTCAAATCTTCTACTTATAAACCTTCTAAAATAGAACCTCCAAAAGAGGAATCTCCCAAAGAGTTATCCCTTGAAGTGGAAAAGGTACCTGAAAATAATGAGATCTCAATACATTATATGAGTACAAGAGAAGTTTGGGATAGAAATCAAATTGTCGTCGACAATATATTTTTGTTTAAAATTGCTCTTGATATTACCAAAAGTAATAGTGAAAACATTACCAGAAGTACTGGTGAAAACATTACAAAAAATGATGATGATAATAAATGACAAACTGTCGAAGAATAATGACGTAGAAATAATTAGCCAATGTGGAAAGAAGCAATAAAAGCAGAGTTAAACTCACTTACAAAAACGTAAAGTATTTGGACTTGTAGTCTAATACCCTGAAGGAACATAGCCTATAAGATATAAGTGGATATTGTTGGATATAAGTGAGTATTTGTGCTGTAGCGTACTGAGAAAAATGAAATTGTTAGATATAGGGCACAACTTATTGTGCAAGGTTTCTTGTAGAAACTTAGTATTTACTATGAGAAAACTTATTCACCTGTAATGAATGCAATTGCATTTAGATTTCTCATTAGCTTGGTAATCATAGAAAATTTAGATATGCTTTTAATGGATGTGATTACAGCATATTTATGGATCACTAGATAGTGATATTTATATATATATATCCCTGAAGGATTTAAGATGCCTGAGTCATTTAATTCAAAACCCAAAAGTGTTTGTTCTATCAAGCTACAAAAATGTGGTACAATCGCCTCAGTGAGTATCTGTTGAAAAAGGGATATGAAAATGATCCAATTTGCCCATGCATTTTTATTAAGTAATCAGAATCGAGATTTGCAATTGTTACAATATATGTTGATAATTTGAATCTTGTGGAACTCCAAAAGAGCTTACATAAACTATAGAATATTTGAAATGAAAGATCTTAGCAAAACGAAATTTTGTATCGACCTGCAGATCGAACATTTGCTAAATGGAATTCTTGTTCATCAATTAAAAAGTCCTGAAGCACCTTTATATGAAAAAAGCTCTTCCATTAAATACTCCAACGATTTTCTCACCCTCCAGAAAATGGTGAAGAAATTCTTAGTCCTTAAGTACTATATCTTAATGCAATTAGTGCTATTATGTAACTTATAAATTGTACCAAGTCCAATATTGCATTTGTAGTCAATTTATTTGCGAGATATAATTATGTATCAACCTGAAGACATTGAATGTAGTGAAGCAAATATTACTTTATCTTCGTGGAACAACTGATATGGATTTATTTTATTTAAATGAATCAAAGCCACAACTAATTGGATATGCAGATGTTGGATATCTCTCTGATCCACATAAAGTCAGATCACAAACGTGATATGTTTTTACCTATGGAAATACTGCTATATCTTGGCGAAGATCAAAGGAGACTATATCAAAGGTGACAGGACCAAACACATTTCACCAAAATTCTTTTACACACATGAGCTCTAGAAGAATGGTGATATTGATGTTCAACAGATACACTCAAATGATAATCTGGTTAATCTATTTACTAAAGCACTACCGACTGCAACATTGAAGAAACTGGTGCATAATATTGGGAATCGTCGATATAAAGATCTATTATGCAGCTTTGAGGGGGAGTTATCTATTTCAACAGATTTGCAGATTGTACACTTTTTCCTTTGTCTAATGTTTTTTCCAACTGGGGTTTTCTTAGCAAGGTTTTAATGAGGCAATCTAAACAAATCACGTACAAGAACATCGTATTCTTTTTCCTTCACTAACCCTGTGTTTGATTAGAGGATTTTGGAAGGGATTTGGAAAAAGAAAGGGAAAAGGTAGATGAAATGTAAATAAAATATGCCTACATTTCACCTAATTTCACACACCTTTTCACTTTCCCTTTCTAAATCTCTTTCCAAATCTCCTAACCAAACACAACATAAAAGTTTTTCCCACTGGGTTTTTCTTGGTAAGGTTTTAACGAGGCATGTTCTTAGTATAAGGTCATGTAAGGTAGAGTATTGTATAATATATTATATTATATTTGAATGACCAAAGGTCGTGTAACTTCTAGCTTTGAAAAGAAATTTCTAGCAGTAAAAAAAGATGACTAGATAAAGAGTTAACACAAAGTTAGAGATTTGGAGAGAATCACTTGAATCTAAAGGATTTCGAATAAGCAAAACTAAAACAGAATACATGAAGTGTAAATTTAGTAACAGTAACAATGAAAGTAGAGGAGAAGTGAAGATTGAGAACCAAGAACTATCTAAGAGTGAGTATTTTTGTTATTTAAGGTTGATTATCACAACGACAGAATTAAGATAGGGTGGCTTAAGTGGAGAAGTGTGTCTGGGGTACTACGCAATAGACATGTATCCACTAGACTAAAAGAAAAGTTCTATAGAACGGCTATTAGACCAGCGATATTGTATGGGACGGAGTTTTCGGTGACCAAGAAACAACATGTAGATAAGATGAGTGCTTCTGAGATGAGGATGCTAAGGTGGATGTGTGTCAAGACTATAAAAGACAGAATTAGGAATGAATATATTCAAAAATGGATAGAAGTAGTACTGATAGAAGATAAGTTGAGAAAGAATAGATTGAGATGGTTTGGTTATATTCAAAGGAGACCAATGAGGCAATAGTGAAGAGATGCGATGCAGTGACGGTAGATGGAGGTATTAAGGGGACAGGGTAGACCTAGATTAACATTGGCTAGCATAGTAAATAGAGATATGAATCTACTTAATTTGACTAACAATATGACCTTTGATAGAATCGCGTGGAGACTAAGGATTTATGTAGCCGATTCCATTTAATGGGACTTAAAACTTGGTTTGGTTTGATTAGGTAAAAAATGATAGCTAGACGGCTTGCATAGTCAGCTATGTTTGCTTATAAAAACAAAGCATATTGCTGAATGAAACTTGTACTTTTTCAATAAGAAGAAAATACTTATTCTTTCTTTTCTATTTCTCTTGTTCTCTTTCATATATATTATTATTTTATAACAAAGGGAGGTTATTAGAAAAAAAAAAAAAAGAAACTGTTATCATATGCAGCTAACTGAATATAGGAATTAGAAAAAAAATTTAAATTTAGTAACATCTGCAGCTGGCCTAGCTAAAATTAAATTTGTACACCTGACACTAAAGCAAAAAAAAATGAGTTACATTACTAGATTATCTTTTTTTGGTTCATTAGAAAACGTAGAAATGGTTTATCAAACATCATTTGCAACTAACACACATTAAAATATGATCTGAAAGTGAATGAAAAGATAGCCTTAAATAATGGGTCAGAATGAGGACCTTTTCAAGCCTGATTCCAAAATGCTAAAATTCATCAAAATGTGTGTGAAAATCAAATATTAAAAATGTAGATACATCAGGCACAACTTATTGGAAACTACAGAAAACAATACAAAATTATAAAGTGTGTCAATATGCAATCAAAATTTAGGTAATAAAATGAGTTTCATACTATGAAGTATAGGTACTTTGGCAAACATGTAGTACCCGTATCGGGTACTTATCGACGTATAGTATTTCGTATCATATTTCTACATACGGATCGGGTATTCGAAACACGTATCTAAATTTTTTCTTCTTAATTTTTAATGTACTCAGACGTACTTAATATATACCCAAGCCGTACCGTACCTCAGTCGAAACAATATTTTCTGAAACTATGGAGATAAAATTACCTTCATTAGATTTCTTTTTTATTTTTAGTTTTATACTTAGTGTGATTTTAAAATTAAGTTATGATTTGTAAGTTATTTAATATAATAACATTTAATTTTGGTTTATACCTTTACTTTTGGTATTAAATGTTAATTGTAGGTTGGATCTTCACAAATTAATCTATTTAATCAATTTTTGCATTACTCCAAATTAAAAATAAATATTTTTTTACAAATGTACCAAAGCCGTACCCGTATCCTATTTTTTTTGAATTTTATCGTATCAACGTACCCGTATTATACCAATGCCAGCACACATACCCGTACCCGTGCTTCATAAGTTTCATAACAGAAATCTAAGTCCATGGAAATAAAATATGTCATTAGAAACACAAATGCAGAGGACTTACAAAATGAGGTAATGATCCAAGGAGATTCCTTTTTTAGCCTTTTCTTGAGGATAGGTGGCGACGAGCTTGTCTCATTTGATTAACATTGCCGCCAGTTGGTCTGTCTGGTGAGCCACACTGTTGAACCTTATCTTGTGATTGCTTTTCAAGAAGAGAGATTAGTCTATGAAGGTCACTGGCTGTTTGTTCCTACAAAATGGAGTCCTAAGGAGAGCTACTCCAGGATTGGATACATATCATTCGTTCATCAAGACCGTGTACCGTCGCAAAAAACAAGTTTTTTTGTAGTGACATTTGAAGTCTCACTACCTTTTGATCAAACGTCCAAGGGTTAATGTAGAATAATCACTTCCATTTCTTGGGGGATACACCAGAGATGCTTGGGCAAGGTGGATATCATGGGACACTTGGCAATTTTAAGAGCTAACCTAGCATTCCACTAACCAAAGTAGTTGAGGAGAATCAGGCCGCTGTTCCTAACAATCAGGAAGTTCCCGTAGCAAGACCTCTAATCCAACTAAAATCAAATATTTAGCAAGACATCCGTGTCAAAATTTAGCCCAGTTTAGTTCTAAGGCATCCATGCCAAACTATATCCGTGTTGATTTTAGTTGTAGTTTTGGCTAAAGTAAGATTTGGTGTAAAATACTGAGGTGCAAAGTGAAATTTTCCCTAACCCAATATTTCGCTATGCCATTAGAATCCCTTAAACTAATGAATTTCATATATCTAAAATTATATCAATTAAAAAATTTCTCAAAGTTCTGTGTTTAGAAGCTTTTTTACCTTCTCAAAGGTATATTATCTCGGGTGGTGTTTGCGAGGCATGTAATAATGTGGTGGAGCTCCTGAATCTGATATACATTGCTTGCTGGATTGTTATTTTGCCTCTTGAAGTTTGGAAATTATGCGGATTTTAAGATTGGGATACTATCTAAAGAATAGAGGAACAATGTGGGGCTTCGACCCATTAAATGTGAGGATCCCACTCCACATAAGGGAGTTGTATCCGATTATGTGATTGGATTCTGTGCACATAGAAGACCTGTTCGTTGTGGTTTTTGGGCTATTTGGAGCAACAGAAATGCAGTAAAATTGGTGGGCCTGGTAGAATTTGCCGTTAACTACTTTTCAAAGCTAGGTGTAATATTAGTTACAACAGGCTAATTAGTGTAATGTTAGTTAATCTAAGGAGGAAGAGATGGACAATTCAAAGTCATTACGAACATTAACTAAAAGGCAGTAGATATATAACAACAATAATGAGAAACACAATGCTCAGAAAACAGTTCCACAAGAACATTGCATAGACAACATACCCAACAAAACAACATTAATAACAGAATCCTAAATACGGCTAAGTTCAAGGCCTGCTGCTGGAGATAACATGCTCCTTCCTCCTCCTTTTTAGATACAAGCCATTCATCGGTTGGTTTTCCATCGAACATCTGTCACTTTCTCTTGCTGATATGAAATTTCCAGTACATGCACTAAGACAATGTCAGAAGAATCAGTTAATGCTAGAAAGAATAAAAATATAAGCAACACTTTCTAGTTCAAAGAAATTGACTCACCTGGGAGAGCCACAGACTCATAAAATCTTGTACACTTCAATTTATTGAAGCCTCCTAAGGCCACTAAAGTCCTCCCACCCTGCCAAGTCAAGATTTGGACAGTTACTAATCTCAAGATTCCTCAACTTGGCTAGGTTCTTCATGGTACTTGGCAGAGAGGTCAAATTGGGACACGCTGCGATAGTCACTGTTTTGAGTTTGACGAGGAGTTGCATTCCTTCAGGCAAAGATTTAAGGTTTCCGCATTCTGTAATTCGAAAGGATCGGAGAGAGGTCAAGCGTTGGATTTCATTCTCTGGAAAACAACTTTGTTGTGTGGTTAAGTATAAATGCCTAAGACTAATTAAGTTCCCTATATTTTTAGGCAACTCTCGAATTTTCACACATAACCAGATTCGCAAAGTTTGCAAATTGAACAGTTTGCAAATGGCATTAGGTAGTGTCTCAATATTTGCATTCCCACTGATGTCAAAAAATCTCAAATGCTTCAAATTACCAATGGAATGTGGCAGTACCTGAAAACATGAGTTACTCAAATCAAGCACATACAGATACTTGAACTTTGAGATGCATCTGTTAACAAAGCTTTTGTCACCTGCTCCCAGTCCTTGAAATGGAAAGAAAATAGTCCTGAGATTCTCTAGTTTGAACAATGACTTTGTGACGTCTTCTTCCCCTGAACAATCAAAATCATGAAATGATACATGCTTTACCTTGTCAGAAATGGGTCCAGAACGATAATTTGTTGTACTTAAGCATTCTTTATTTGCCATAAATACTGCAAGATCATGAATGATCTCAGGCATTCTACACGTATTTGGTAAATTGCTATGTTCAATCTTTTCTAAGAAAAATATGGAACATAATTGATTCAAATAATCAGCCCCAATATCTTCCAACTCACAATTTAGGCCAGATGATTGAATGAGCCCCTGCGCCAGCCACAACTGAATCAATTTATCAATTTCAATTTCATAGCCTTTTGGAAAAATTGAGCAATACATGAAGCAGCGTTTCATGTCAGTTGGTTGTGGGTCATAGGTTGATCTTAACACTGTGAAAATGTCACGTTTCTTTTGCGCCAATTCCCATAGTTGTTTCTCTTTTAAATCTAACCATTTACTTTCATCAGTCTCCATAAACAAATTGTTGCCTAAAGTCTTTGCTGCAAGAGGAGATCCGTGGCACTTTTTCACAATTTCCTTTGCAATTTCTGAGAGCTTCACAATCACATGTTCTTCCATCAATTTTTCACGACAACCTGCCCATTTCCAAAGCAATTCAAGGCAATCTTTATCTGAAAGACTCTCTAAATTGTATGTGGGAACTGTGCCCACATTTGTAGCAACCCGCATGTTACGTGTAGTCACGATGACCTTACTTCCTGTGTCACCGTATGTCAATAAGCCATACAACTTGCACCAATCTCGATTATCACAATCACATAAATTGTCCAAAACGAGTAAAAATTTCATTTTATGCAATTTTTCTCGAAGGAGATTCTTTAACTGATTTGAATTGAGGTCAGCACAAGGGGGGCAATCCGTTATGGACTGAATAATTTTTCGCATCACATGTTTAACATTAAGATACTGTGCTACTGTCACCCAAACCCTCAAGTCAAAAAGCTTGGCGACCATTTCATGATTGTACAGAAATTTAACGAGAGTTGTTTTACCAATGCCTCCAATGCCAACAACGGGGAGGACTAACAAGTTCTCATTATAATCACTTGGTGTCATTATGAGTTCTAATAACTGTACTCTATCATTGTCCCTTCCGACAAATTCTGATTCATTGACATTGGAGAACATTGACGCACTGGGCACGTTTTGTTGTGATGTTGTGACGATGGGATGAAATTTATTCCTATCATCTGCAATCATGTCTAATCTCTTTCTGATCTTTTTTATTCTAGTGCCCATTTTAAATGTAAATGGCAAATCCAGTGTGTGTGAGAATGATAAGAATTTGCGTACCAGCTCCTTCTGTATTCCAATGCTGCTGCTGCTACAATGATTCATCCTCATCAACTGCACCTGACGTCGCAAAACTTCGTAGTGGAATTCATCGAGTAGGTCATCTGCTTCATAGAAAGCAGCTTGCAGTCTCTCATACCATAAGCCCGTCACAATTGAGTAATGCGCCTGATCGCCGTGGAGTCTCTCAGCATCTACGAGCACAGCATTGATGGTGGACAAGGTGCCCTCAAGTGTTTTCAGCTCCTGCTCAACACCCCATGCCTTGCCAACTTCCTGGAGAGCAACGGAGCCTATCTTGCTCACAACTTTACTTGCTAAGTTGAAGAGAATTGTTTCTACCATGTTCAATAAACTTTCAAGGAAGACCTTACATTATAGATCAATAAAGTTAAAGGCATATCTTGATCAAGAACAACAGCAAGAACAAGAAGGAAGATTAAGCAATAGTTAGTTATGGAAGCTAGGTAGGTGTAGATGAGAAATAACTCAGAGTCAATGGAAAAAATGGACACAGGATCTGAATCAAGAGTTGTGTAATTTACCCTTTTATTGATACGTTGTAATTTAAATAAAGTAAAAATAAAATAAAAATATTACTATTTAATGTGGGTTACACCGCTGTCTCCATTTCCCTTGTATGAAAATCTAGAAAGAAAAGTACGAAAGATTTAGGATTTTTTATTATTATTATTACTACTTAAAAAAAAAAAAAAAAAAAAAAAAACATGCAATTACTAGGATATTGTCTACACATGTTCCACATGGTTTTTCACTTTCAGAGTTTCTTGTCGGGTCGGGGCGGTTCTAGCTTATTGTAATTTTTAATTTTTTTTAAAAAATAATTTCTATTTTTTTTATCCAATAATAATTTCTATTTAAAAATAAATTATAATATTCTCTTTTGAAATTTAGAGAAAAAAATATAATAAATCACATAATTTTAATATAATTATACCGACTTTCATTTTAGTAAGGTCAAATGAACCAAAACTAACATAGATAGTGTAAAGTAAAACTTTAAAAGAATTTAATGAAATTATGTCAAAATTATGAGACTTACTATATTGTTTTCTTCTACATTTTAGGAGAGATTGGTATAATTTATTCTTTTATTTTAAGATTGGGTAAATTACACTTTGTTCCTTTTATGTTTGGTTATTTTCTTATTTTGGCCCTTAAAGTTTATTTTTTTTCCCACTTTAATTCTTTATGTTTCAAATTTTTCTCAGTTTACTCCTAAAATTAAATTCTGTTAAAAATTAGACAAAAAACGACACATTGACAATCACGTAATATAAAAATATTTTACTATATATAATTCACACGTTTGATACTCAAACCTCAACATAATAATATATTTTTTATATTAAGTGAACTTTCATGACATTTTCTATCTAATTTTGAAGGATCCTAGGGAGGGCAAGCTTGGCCCAAATAGGTAGGGGTCTTATAGAATCATCTCGGTTGCCGACAATGGGGCATACCAGGTTGAAAACACTAATGGCAAAGAGTTGACAAGACTCTAGAATATTTACAATTTGAAGTTTTTTTATCATTAGTTTTTTGTTTTTCGAAATTTATGTCATAATTTTATTAGCCGAAGTAATAATAAAATGCTAGTTTGATTTTTATAAATTTGAAATTTGTGTGATAGGACTGACCAGTCCTATGACGATGTTTCTAAATGAAACATGACAAATAACTTAGACTTATTATATGGCAGAATTGAATTATACTTGCATATAATAGAGTTGAACTAAGTTGGTGATATTTCTAAGTGAAACATGATGAATAACTTAGACTTATTATATGGCAGAGTTGAATTATACTTGCATATAATAGAGTTGAACTAAGTTGGTGATGTTTCTGAATGAAACATGACGAGTACCTTAGACTTATTATGTGACAGAGTTAAATTATACTTGCATATAATAGAGTTGAACTAAGTTGAGTTAACCTAGATTTGCCAAGTCGGCAGAGTTAAACCCTGAATGGAACTAACTCCACTTTAGTCAGGTCAACAGAGAAACCAAAGTCAAACACCTCGGCTAGTCTTTGTTTGAATCAGACTTCGGCGAAAGGCCAAAAATGCATAATGTGAACTTAAGTGGAACTTAGGTTCACATTAGGGGGCATGGAGCAAGAATGATAAATAAGCTTGAGAGCTTGGGCAATTGTTGAAATTTTTAGGAAAAATTTACAAATTAGACTGGGCTTGACACTTGTTGAAATTTCAGAACAATTTACAAGTTGAAGTGAGCCGAGGCAATAAGCAAAGGAGTATCCGAGGTACATATTACCCGAGATAACCAACCGGGTTGTCAAGGTTGGAAGGGTTGGAAGGGTGAAGTCTTGATAGAAGACAGCAAGTGGAAGTAAATGAATACATGATTGAATAAAGAAACAACACACTTGTAGAAATATTTTAATAAAATATTTTTAAGTGTTAGCCGAGAAAAACAGTCAAGGTTTAAAACCGAGGTGGTCAGCTAAGGATAACTCCGAGGTAATACTTATCCGATATGTTCTACCTCAAAGTGATTCATAGACTATACTTGGAAGAAGTAGAAAAATATTCTAAGTATGGAGAAACATACAAACATGCAAGGCATAAACAGAAAAGCAGTAAACATATATACACTTGGCCAAAAGAAAGCATGCATTCATAGAAAAAACTATTTCAAAGACAAAAAGGCACTTCGGCCTGGCCAAGGAAACTACTTGTTCAGATTACAAACAGGCACATTGGCCAAAAGAAAAGTAAAATAGCTCAGATGGAAAAATGTTACAACTACTCAAAAGTAAAAAGAAAAAGTACAAAAGGGGAAAAATCCTAAGTTCATGCATCTTTGACGTTTTCCGCAGTTTGCCCTGCTTCAGCAATTGGTGTTGTGTCAGCCTCGGCAGGCAACTCGGAAAACCTTTCAGCTTGGACCTCAGCGTCGATCTCACGAAGAGTGTCATCCAAGCTCTTATTGGTAGTCTCAATCTTGGCTTCAGAAGTAGTTTTTTGAACCTCTTCCTCGTCATCCTGAGTCAAGTCTAGGACTTGTTTATTCAGAGTTAGGAACTTGGCCCCAACAGTTGTAACTTTTTCAGCATCAACCTCAGCCTCGTCCTCTGATTGGCTTGGAGTAGGAGGAAAGGGCATGACAAGTCGGCTTGTATACCAAAAAGGCGAGTCGTCAGGGATGGCCAACTCGTTCAAAGTAACCATCTAGCCCAGGGTGTACCCCTTGTTGCACTCCTGGTTGACTTCCTTTTTGTAGGCATCTCGCACGTCAGTCCCTTCGGTATAGGCCTTCTCGTCAGCCGCCTTAATTTTGGCCGCTTTGGTTACCAATGCCGCTTGGAACGCAGTCTGGGCCTGAGACTCTTTCTCCTTGGCTTCTTTGGCCTCGATCTTAGCGACCTCGGCCACATTCTCAGTAGCATTGGCGCGATCCTCGGCTTTGCTCTAGGCCAGTTAGGTAGTTTTTGCCTGGTCTTGCAAACTTCGGATGAGGGCCTCGGCCTTATTTAGAGAAGACAGGAGCTTGGCTGCCTCCTTTGTCTTATTTGTCAGTTACTTTTTAAATTCCTTGGTTTTAACTGCAAGGCAGTAGCCTTGCTGGATAGCCTGCAAAAAAAAAAAAAGGCAAATTCGTTAAGTATAAAAACCAGAGTTAAAATTAAACAAAAAGCTACAAGTGTTGAAACTATACGAAGACACAATGCTGCATCATCAAGGCGTAGTTTTCGTACTCTGAGAGCTCGGCCATCCGATTGATATCTACTAGAAAAAGAACGACAGTAGATACTGCAACGTTGACTTCCACACTATCGAGTGCACTATCCCCGGCAAGAAGAGGTCGGTCTCCAACCTTAACATTCAGAGTCAAGACCTCGTTGCCATGGAAAACACCAGGCTAAGTATCCCCACTAGACCTCGACCTTTTGGATTACGGTTGATCAAACGCCTCGTCCTCGGTAGGCCTCTTCTCGGCAGAGGCAAACTTCTCTATTTCAGCCAATTTGGAAATTAACATTGTGTCCTCTGATTCTACCTCGGTGGCGCTGGGTTTGGCCTTAGCCCTTTTAACCCTTTTGACCTTGGGTTTTTACTGAGATTGGGAAGAGAAAGAGGAATGAACCAACACTATGCTGGGAATGTCGGCAAGAAGGTCGTCCAAAATGATTTTAGCTCGGCCCATTTCTTTGGCGGTAGCAACAATAGTGACCTTGGTACTAAAACGGATTGCTGGAAGGGCTGTGGGTAGGTTAGTAGCGTAGTGAGCCAATGCCTCTGATTCTCAGTATCAGTGGCTGCGAGTTCTGCCAGCAGGAGCGGAAACTGGAGCTCGGCGCATCGACGTTGGCGCTGGGATGGAAGAATTAGCTGGGGGGCAGAAGTTGATGGTTGGTCTACAAGATCAGAGGTAGAGGCCTGATCTGGCCTTGGAGATGAGGCAGCTGGAGGAGTGGTGGTGGATGAAGGAGATTTTCTCTTTCTAGGGACGTTAGACAAAGGACTCCTGTACGTAGGGTTGAAATTAAGGAGGACTGGAGCCTTGCGCATTTCAATGGGAAAGCCAAAAAAACGCACCAAATCCTTGCCTAGCACGTAGTATTGGCGAAAATCCCTTTCGGGCTGAGGAAAGGCTGCAAAAACTCAAAGAGAACATTAGAAACAGAAAGATAGTTAAGTAAGGCAACAGAGAAAGGGACTTTGGGAGGGGACTAGGTTCTTACCTTTGTTATTCCTAAAAACTTCGCGGCGCAGGGGGAAGAGGTGGAGTTCATCATCTAGCGCGAACTCCCAATTGCCCGAGACAATTAGGTAGTCGTCTGCCACGCCTTTATTAGAATCTGGGATATCAGCTATCAGCTTGTATTGCGTAGATCTCGACTTGAGGTAGTAGGTGTAGCCTTTGGGGGTTTTTAAGCTACACATGGTGTAGCAATACTGGATATCAGAAAGGGTGATTCTGGCATTCTACAGACGTGCTTGTTCGGCAATGCCATTGATAATCCTAAAAGAGTTAACGGCCAGCTGCATGGGATTGAGTTTATAATAGTAGAGAACTTTCTTAAAAAGGATATCTAGGGGAAACCTAACTCCTCCTTCAACAACAGAGACGACTGGGAATGGCATGTAATCTTGACCAAGCATAATTGAGTCGTCCTTCCTAGCCAACCTCAGATGGACATCGGCCGGGATAGAAACTCTTGCCGGAAGTACTCTAGTTTGGTCGGGTTGTCTACTCTCCACCTGAACATGTCCATAATCTCGGCTAGAGTGGGTTCGGTAAATAGGATTTTGATAAAATAGCTTAACAAGGGGTTAAAAACCTTGGCTAGATCCTAAAAAAGGCACTGCGGCAAGGATTTTGAAGATCTGAAAGGAAATTTGTTTCAATTTTTCTTAGATATGTGGGTTCTATGGAAAATCCCAAACATAGAACTACAAAAACAAGAAACAGGAGCAAGAATCTGAAAAACAGACAAAACAAACAGAAACAGAACGAAGTTCAGGGCCAAAAAGGATTCAAAGGCAAAATTCAAGAATCATAGGAAGAAGAAAGAAACACATATATAGAATCCCAAATCCACAAAACACTGAGTGGGTGTGTGAGGGCAATGTGCACAGATCACAAACAAACGTGATTGGCAGTCAAGAGACACAATGACAAACTTCAAAATATAGAACAGATTCAAGAAATCGATTCATGATACAATTATGAATGCGAAATTCAACAAACAACGAATGCAGTAAAAAGAGCATATGGAGAGTTCAAGAAAGAAACATATTCAAAACAGTGGAAGACTAAAATTTGAAAAGATAGAAATTGAGAACTTACCAAAAAAGGCTAAGGAAACGAGGCCGTAGTAATACTCACCGGAGTTAGACGGTGGTAAACGCTGGAGTGGAAGAGTGAAAAATGCACCGGATGAGCGAAACAGAGCATGGTTACAGAGCTTCAAAGGTATGGAAATGGTGAATGTTGTAGAAAGAGAGAAAACATATGGGTAGAGAGAGAACGAAAGAATGAAAAGTGAAGAAACGAAGAGAGAGAATGAAAGAATTTTGTCAAAAAGTCAAAAATACGGCAAACCATAATGAAATGCCTTGGACGACATGTTTGTCAGGCGGTGTACGCAGAAGCGACGCAACTTGATAGCACGTGTCAGGTGCGAACCAATGAGAAAGGGACACGTTGCGGAAATGGTTGAGAAAACCGTGCATAACAGCTCATGCACAGATAACACTCTTGGAGTTCTTGATTTAATGAAGCAAAAACCTCGGCTAGAGGAACGATCTCGGTTAAGGAACTCAAAGAACTTGGTTCTTGGTCATTGATAAAGATGGACAATTGAGTCCTGGGAACTTGAAACGGACGAGTCATGATCTCGGGTCGAAAGAAAGAATGATTTTTAGTCGACATAATATATGAATAGGCGATATAGGTTCCATCACCTCAAGTTGCCGAGGTAATAGAACCTAGGAAGCAGTTGTGGGGACATATTTTGAATGACAACACGTGGCCAAGGTGACACTGAAGTGTCAGCCAAGGTGCCACGTGGCGTGGTCTTGATGCTGAGGTGATCTCGGCTAGGCCGAGGTTATTTGCGAAGATACTGGAATCTGAGATAAGTGAATAAGGGACAAGAGTCCCAGAATAGAGGAGGGTCTCAGTCTGGATAAAGATAAAGCTCTTATGAAGTTTATCCCTATCTAGCTGAGAGTCGAGGATGAGCATTAAGCCTGAGTTCACTGAAGTGAGGCTTCTACAAGGATCAGGTTAGTGTTGGCTATAAAAGCAAGACACCCTCGTGAGTCTCAGGTATGTGTGGTAGACTGTGAACAGTAAGTTCTTTCTTGTGAGTTAAACATAATTAGCTATCTTTGACAGATATTTGATCACTGACATAAGCATCAGCCCCTGGGTGGACGAACCACCGCCGGATTCTTATCTTTCTGTGACAGGTTATTCGAGCTTAATCTATTCTGCTGATGCTCTCCAGCTGAGTTCCCCGTTTGGTTGTGTGGTCAGAAATCAACACCTACAATTTGGCGCCATTTATGGGAACTTAGTTAGAATATATGGCCATTATCGTGCAAGATCAACGTGTCGGCGATGATGAGTTCAGTGAAGATGGCGAATGTATCAACATTGACGGAATGATGACTCTTTCAGAAAGGATGAATGCAAAAATAAGGGGGCATGAGTGCTCTCGAGGAAATAAAGACGACCTTCAAGTGAACATGGCCTAGGTGGAGCAGATCCTAGATGGAAGAGCATGGCCTACGTGAAGCAGATCCAAGATGGAAGAACATAGCCTAGGTGGAGCAAATCCTAGATGGAAGAGCATGGCCTAGGTGAAGTAGATCCAAGATAGAAGAGCTCTACCTGAGTGAGCAAATCCCAGATCCAGAAGACAAGATCTTGGCCTAGATGATTAGGTCTGATAAGACAAGCGCTCAACTTAAGTGAGCAGATCCCAGATCCAGAAGACAAGAGCTTGGTGTGAACACCCCATTTTTGACCGTCCTCAAGACTTCGACGTCATCGCTTGTGCACTCGATGATTATGATTGCATGTGCTCGTTTTAGTACCCGAAGACCTCGGCGGAATGCCCTACCTCTGCGCCTTTAAACCCTGTCCATTCTGTGCCTTGCTTTGGACCAAAACCTTAGTGCTTCAAACCTCAAGACCCTGGGACTTGCAGGCCTCCTCTAGTGAGCTTCCGGCCACCAATTGTGCCCTACCGGCCACCCTTGTGCCTTGCCGGCCAATGGTGTGGCCTACCGGCCATCATTGGTGGCCTGCCGGCTACCAGTGTCTTTTTTGCAGATATTTTGTTGACAGCTGTTCCAGGTGTTGGCACAATGTTGGCTGCATCTCCCTACGCGTGTATGGAGGGATTTATCTCAGCCAAATGCACGTTTTTCTATATATAGGGGGTCTCTTCCCCCATTTTTGAGGGTTGAAAATTTTGGAACAAAAATCTCTCTCTCTCTCTCTCTCTCTCTCTTGCAAATTTGTGCACATTAGTCTACATACACCACACTTTTTCCTACACCTCCTTAACAAAAGTTGATCATCTTTGAACTGAGGCTCTTTGAGGCCTTCTTGGAGCTCTAGAAGGTGGTTTTGGCTTGAATTATTGCCTAAAGTTGATCTTTGCTTCAAGAGGTATAATACTTGCCTTTTTAATTTGTTTTACATACTTGTTTTTCTATCTTTTTCCCATGGCTTTTGGGCTGTTTTGGGCTATAAAAAACTCTGTTTTGTTGAGCTGAAATTGGTGGTTTTAGGCCATTTCAAGTTAGGGGGTGGTTCACCTCTCTTTATTCCTTGTTTGTAAAGCATTTCCTCCTTTGTTTCCCACTTTCAAACTATCTTTTTTTGGGCTTTTGAACACTGAATTTCATAGTATTTTCAGTGGTAAAAATCATCTTTTGAAGTCCAAATTTGGAGGGGTTAGCCTCCTCTCCTTATGTCTTGTTTACTAGCCTAGTTAGCTTTATGTGTTCGATTAATTTTCTAGCCTTTTGTGGTTTAATTTCATCATGTTTTAGGCTCTATTTTGGACTATTTTAACTCTGTTTTTGGCTAGTTGCTGCATTTGAGTCTTGTTTTGCATGCTTCTAGTGTAAGTGGCCTCACAAGCTTGGTGTTTTAGGCCTTTAGACACCACTTGTTTGAGTTGATTACATGTTTTAGTGCTTTTCTCACTTATTTTCAGCACTCATTAATCTTTGCAACCTCTCTCATTTCTTGACCTTTTTTATTGGCTTTGAGGGTTGTTTCAACCTTAGGATAGTTTAAGCTTGAGATTGAGGTCCATGCCTAATGGTTTAATCCTCTTTTGAGGGTTCATTATCAATGGCATGACACTTCTCTCTTGCCTTAAACTACCCCTTGTTTGACACTTCCTTCTCTTTTAGAGGACTAACTCACCAATGGACTTAATTGGTTAAAGAATGGAATGGTAAATTAAAACGAGTAACTAAAAATGGAAACTAAAATTGTGCAAAGATTTGGTTATTTTTTGATGTGTTCAATCGGACGTTAATTGAACACAAGGAAAATTGAGGCATTTCATACTCAAAGTGATAAAATGTGCCAATCTTTCTAAGGTCTCCATTGCCCTTAATCATGCATGATAAGGTGATGGTTTTTGGTCTCGTTTGCGTATTTATTAAACTTGTACATCTTGGTTCCTTAGCCATCATGCAATGAAATTGCTTGGTTGATAGTTTGAGGACCAAGTGTATCACTCATTTGAGATGTTTTACTAATAAGGAGGGATATACAGTACAAACTATCTGTGAGAATACCCTTTCTTTGCCCTATTTGCTCTCAGTTGCAGTAAGGAATAGTGCATCATCAGTGGCCGGCCGACCATTGTTTCTGGCCGGCATGCCATCAGTGTTGGACGGCAACCCCCAATGGTAGCCGGCGGGCCACCATTTCTAGCCTGCCGGCCACCAATGAATTTTGAGCAAAATGTTTGTGAAGTAGAGCAGTTTTGACCTGGAAGTGGAAAATCAGTGTAAGTGTTGTTCAACAAAGGCTTTCAGAAGCAGACAGTGAACGTTCTTCGGGTAGAAATCGAGCATGCATGGACCTCCCTTGCTTCCGAGAACTAATTAATTAGTTTAATTGGCAATTAGTCATTATTTGTTGTGCTTACTTAGTTGTAGCTAATTCGTTTGTTTTGTACTTATTTAATTAGTTTAGATTGATTAATTAAATTAGTTTGTGTTGTAAATATTTAATTAGCTTAGCCTAGTTAAATTATTTAATTGTTGTAATATTTGATTAGCTTAGATAGCTAGCTTATTTATTCAAGTTTTGTAATAATTAGTTAAGTAGTTTAGCTTAACTAGTTTATTCATTCGGCCCCTCCTGCGCGAGGGCATCAATGTTGTAATACTGTGTATGTATTCCAACCCCACGTCTTTCTCCCTTTTATTTATCCGTTTTTGATGGTTAGATTAGGGACATCACGTTTCAATTAGCATATCGCATGTTTGCATCCATTCATTTGTATTGCATGCACCTAGGCTCGATTCATCATTTTAACTACATTGTCGTTTCAATATATTCTTTGAATACATGCTTAGAACGTATGTTATCAAATCGATTCATATGTCATGCTTATTAGCTGAGCTTATTTTAGTTACATTATTGCATGTGTTGCATTAGCCATCTTGTATAGTTAGGGATCATGCATATGTTTTTCTAACTCTTTTGTTTTATCTTAGCTTGGAGTGCTAGGTGAGTTTTTAGTGCTTTAGCATACTTGCATGAGCGTAAGTGATTGCCATAACTAGTATGCTTGCCATGAGGCTAAGTGCTTACTTGTTAAACTGTTTGAGTGTCTGTGGATGAAGGCTTGTTGCTTGAATTGGAATGATTCAATGAATGTATGTTTAAGTCCACTTTGTCAAGTGGCAAATTCATAAACTTTAAGCCCACTTTGTTAAATGGCAAAATCAAACCCTTTTCGAGAAACAAACATAAAATTGAATTGTTCCAATTCAGGCAAACTAGTCTATACCTTGTGCGTGTATGCATCACATAGTAAATGCTAGCCTAATAAGCCGAAACAAGAGCATATAATATTGATAAAAATCATATCATGATTAGTAGAGGCCGATCTTTGATCGAGCGAGTGTGGGTGTTCAATTCATGACCTTCCTCTCTGGTACCTAAGTTCCTGAGCTAAGGCAACTTTGGTGATGACAGATACGTGGCCTTTGGCACAAGTCATGGGTTTCCTAGATTTTCCAAAAAATATTTAGGTGGCAACTCAGTATCTAGAAAATCAGTCCATTTTTTGGCAATTTGATTCAAAATCGATTTTTCAAAAGATTTGCTGGATTTGGACTCTTTGGTGTTTATCAATTTTATATTGCACTTGTGAGATTAGATTGAAAACTGCGGGTGTTCGAACTGTAGGGCTTATTCTGAACTTCCGAAAGGGGGTGCGAAAAAGGTGAGCTACACTCGACCGAGATAATTAGGTCCGAGAAGACAAGAGCTCAACTTAAGTGAGCAGATCCTAGATCCTGGAAGAGAACATCTCGTCCTAGATGATTACATCCGAGAAGCCAAGCGCTTGACCTAAGATCCCAGATCCCAAAAGACTATCTCGGCCTAGATGAGTAGGTCTAAGAAGACAAGAGCTCAACCTAAAGGAGCAGATCCCAGATCCAGAAGACAAGATCTCGACCTAGATAATAAGGTCCGAGAAGACAAGAGCTCAGGCTAAGTGAGTAGATCCCAGATCCCAAAAGACAAGATCTTGGCCTAGATAAGTAGGTCCGAGAAGATAAGAGCTCAGCCTAAGTAAGCAGATCCCAAATCCCAGAAGACAAGATCTTGGCCTAGATGAATAGGTCTAAGAAAACAAGAGCTCAACCTAAGGGAGCAGATCCCATCCAAAAGACAAGATCTCAGCCTAGATGATTAGGTCTAAGAAGACAAGAGCTCAAGCTAAGTGAGCAGATCCCAGATCCTAGAAGACAATATCTCAACCTAGATGAGAAAGTCTGAGAAGATCAGAGCTCAGCCTAAGTAAGCAGATCTCAAATCCCAGAAGACAAGATCTTGGCTTAGATGAGTAGGTCTGAGAAGACAGGAGTTTGACCTAGGAAAAATGTGCAAATCCTAGATACCAGAAGACAAGATCTTAGCCTAGTTGAGTAGGTCCGAGAAGATAAGAGCTCACGCTAAGTAAGCAGATCCCAGATCCAGAAGACAAGATCTCGGTCTAGATTATTAGGTCCGGACAAGAGCTCAAGCTAAGTGAGCAGTTCCTAGATCCAAAAGAAAATATCTCGACCTGGATGAGTAGGTCTGAGAAGACAAGAACTCAACCTAAGTGAGCAGATCCCAGATCTTAGAAGAAAAGATCTCGACTTAAATGAATAGGTCTAAGAAGACAAGAGCTTAACCTAAGTAAGCAGATCTTAGATCCAGAAGACAAGATCTCAGCCTAGATGATTAGGTCCGAGAAGACAATAGCTCAGCCTAAGTGAACAGATCCCAAATCTCAGAAGACAAGATCTCAGTCTAGATTAGTAGGTCCGAGAAGATAAGAGCTCAACCTAAGTAAACAGATCTCAAATCCTCAAAAACAAGATCTTAGCCTAGATGAGTAGGTCTGAGAAGACAAGAGTTCGACCTAGGAAAACAATTTTGAAAAGATCAGAACTTACCACAGGCAAATAGAGTTAAACTAAGTTTGTGATGTTTCAGTATGAAACATGACGAATAATTTAAACTTGCCATGGTGGTAGAGTTGAACTAAGTTTACAATGTTTCAGCATGAAACATGACGAATAACTTAGACTTGCCAAGATGGTAGAGTTGAACTAAGTTTGCGATATTTCGATATGAAACATGACGAATAACTTAGACTTGCCATGGTGGTAGAGTTGAACTAAGTTTGCGATGCTTTGGTATGAAACATGACGAATAACTTAGACTTGCCATGATGGTAGAGTTGAACGAAGTCTGCGATGTTTTAGCATGAAACATGACGATTAACTTACACTTGCCATGATGGTAGAGTTAAACTAAGTCAGTGATGTTTCGACACGAAACAAGACGAAACTGGCCATGACTTGGTCAATTTGTAAGAAAAACTGAGATAGTTAGTACTCTCGGTGCACTAAAGTGAAGCCTAAAGTGCTTTGTTTGGGTGAGCCAAACATGATGATCTCGGTCGAGATGTTGATCTTGGTTAACATGATGATCTCGGTTGAAGATGTTGTTCTTGGTTCTTGATGAGTTGATACTAGGATCTTGATGTTCTTGAACTAGCAAGTCATGATCTCTGCTAGTAGTGCGATCTCTGTCAAGATGTTGGACCTGGATGAGATAGAACATGATGGTTTTTGGTTCTTGATTTTTGATTCTTAACGAGTGGACATTTGAGTCCTTGTTTCTTTACGTGAGCTAGTCATGATTTTGGTCGGAAAAGTATATCTAGCATGTTGTTCAGCCGACATGTTGGAAGATGCAACGATGTAGGTTCCATCACCTCAGGTTGCCAAGGTAATAGAACCTAGAGGGCAGTTGTGGGGACATATTTTTGGATAGTCCACGTGGCCGAGGTTGTTAGCTGAGATGCCACGTGGGCAGACCATGGTGCCGAGATATGGGTTGGTAATACAGGAATCCGAAATATTTGGATAGAGGACTAGAGTCCTAGATGAAATCAAGCTACCTATTTGGATAGAGATGGAACTCTTGAGAAAGTTCATCTTAATCTAAATATTGTGAGTTATGATAGAAGTTATCTTTGTAAAGGATAGAGTCTCATGAAGTGAGACTTCTAGGGGAAGTTGGACACTGAACATTATAAAAGTGAGGCACCCCCGTGGGTCTGAGGTATGTTTTATTTGAGATGCTTTTACTTGTGAGTTTAAGTACTGTTTTGATATCTGTGAGAGACAAGATTTACTGACTTGATCGTCGGAGTGCCCCCGAGCGAATGAACCCCTGCGATATTATCATTTTCTTGTTGGCAGGTGGTTGGCTTAATTTATTCTACCGCGTGCTCTCTAGCTGCGTTCCCGATTTTGATTGTGTGGTCAAAAATCAACACCCACAGAATTTAATTTTAAGAGTAAACTGAGAAAAATTTAAAACATGAAAAGTAAAATAAAAATCAAAAATCAAAAATCAAACTTTAAAAATAAAAATAAAAATAAAGTCAAATATAAAAGGGACAAAGTGTAATTTACACATTAAGATTCATGAACTTTACAATCAAAACAATTTTATTTGTTCTTATTTCATTTCTTTTCTTGACACAAACCACCCTAATATCCTTGACTTGACTTCCACAAATAAAACAATTTTGATAATCAATAAAATAAGTCACGGAAGATATTAATTAATAAATTAACGATAATGATTTAGATCATTAAAAAATATATCACTAATAATATTAATGTATTAGGAATAATAAAAAAAATAAGACATAAAAAGTGAGCGAGCCTACTGTCACATCACTAGTACTCTTCTTAATACTTTATTTTTAGTGTTCTCAAGCATTTTCATAAATTAATCATACATGGGTCCACAAGGATACGAGATATTCAATATTTTATTGCAAAACACGTCATCATCTAACTCAGCATCAATTATTTGCATCTCCTAAACACCTTTATGTCGTTAATTTCACTTTTATCTTTTAACTTTTTACTATTTTTATTATTTCACTGATTCAGTGGAGAATGATTACACAAATCAATAAGCCAATTGGAAATGATTATCAATAAAGGCTGAAATTTAATTTAATAAAAGAATATTTTTTAGAATTTAAACACCTTAACACATATAACAAAATACTTATTTTGTTATTGTTTTAAATAAATTATACTCGTGTGATTGTATGAGATAACTTGTCTAAATAATAAAACTATTTTTTTTTTCCATTAAATTAGAGTTCAACGGTTATATTTTGTATGTCTATAAATTAGACAATATGAATAAAAGTTCAAAACTTTAATAATTAAATGGGAAAGCTTATGGTGTGCATTTTTTTAGAGGGGTGCATATATATACACCTTATCATAAATTAGTGTAATTTTATTTTAAAATTTTGTAACATTAATCACAAATTAGCATAATAAAATGTCCAAAATTTTTTGTGATTCATGCAACAAAAGTTTATGGTTTGATTATGACGTTTTTTGTTACGTCAATTTATAGTAATATTATGAAATTTTATGATAAAATTACACTAATTTGTAATATGATGCACATGATATGTACCCTACAAGGAAGTGCACACTATAGAGTTTTTTTTCTAATTAAATAGATGAAATTGATAACTTACAGATGAAATAGAAACTTTGTAATGATTTAAGGAGTAAAAGTAAAATTAAACCTTGTTTATAGAAGTTGCCATACCATTGAATTGCAGGTGAGTAAAGCTGCTAACTTTTTTGTTTTTTATTTATTTTTGAGAAAAATTAAGTGGCAACAAGGATTTTGAATTGGGTTCACACGGTTGTCCAACAAGAAGGAGAAGTAAAATAGATGATTATGAGTGAAATTTGTTTTCTCTTTCTGTAATTTAAGAGACAATCTTGGTATTGTAATTATTTTATAACCAATTAACTTGTTTTCTATTAAATCTCATTAGTAAGAAAGTTTTATTTCTCAGCATTTCTTATCTCTTCTCACTGTGTTTTACACAACTTACAAATTGCACTAGAAAAGAGTAATCTTTCTTATCATTTCTCACCAAATCACTCAATATAAATAGAGTATAATTCTTTGATTTAATTCTTGATCACGTATTAGTAACATTTTAGTTTCGGCTGAATAGAATCCCGACATAAAAACTTTACTAATCAACCAAACAATCAAGCGATTGTGGGTAGTTCAGTGCCTTGAAAAATTCAAGGAACTTCAAATTTATCCAGTAGAGAAAAACAAACAATAAAAAGAAAAAGTAAAAAAGAGAAGAATGTAATGATATAAAACGATTGAATGTATAATCAAATTATAAATAAAATATATTAAAACTATTCTTATCTAAGCTATAACTACTCTTATGATAGGAAAAAAAAATAAAAAAAATAAAAATTTAGAAATCAAGTCATATTTGATTAGTTCGAGACCCTTACAATAGAGACATGAATGTCAATTTATAGAAAAAAAATTACCACTAACCACTACCAAAATAACTATTCTTAACTTCCTACGTCTCCCATATTTTTTCTTACAAAACCATTTGTCTATGTTTTCATAACTTTTCTCAACTTCCAAGTGATCAAGAGAAAGCCACATGTTTTGTATAATAGTAAGTAATAGAAAGTTTAAATTTGGCCATAATTGATATAATCAACAGGTCATAATTGATAAAAATAAATAAATAATTTATGATGCAAACAACATGCATGGCTCTTGCTTTTTGTCCAATGAAAAGTAGTGCATTAATCTAACTAGGATTTAAGATTCTCCCCAATCTAAACTTTAAAAGGATCATCTGTCTTGAGTAATAGAAGTAAATAATAAATTACAAATACACTTTTTAAGATTTGTTTAAATGCGAATTATCCGTTATAATTTTAAAAATTATATCTTGATCTTTCAAATTTTTTATCAAATAACAAATGACCCATTTTATTAATAAATTATCAAATAAGTAATTCTATTATTGTATAAGATAGTAATTATAAATTTTATTTTCTCTGTTAATTATTTAAAATAAAAAATTATAACAACAAAGTTTTTATAATTTTTAAAATTACAAAAGTAACTTATATTTTAAGGAAAAATTAATAAGTAAATAAAGTGAAAATAAATAAATAAATAAAGGAGGAAAGAGAGTGGAAGGGGAACGAAGAGAGAATAGCCGACAGTGTGAACGGGGGAAGAAAATAAAAAGCAGGCATGGACCACTTGATAAAGTGATTCATAGAATATCTATCCCTATATATAAAGGCTGAATATCACTGCGAATTGATTGTAGTGCCATATCTTTGCTTGCTTTTATGTCATCTCATCATCACCTCATGCCATCTCAATCATCATCCCATGCCAATGTTGTTTTATACATGCCTTGGTTTGGATACACCTCGAATAAGTTCCTTATTAATTTATTAATTTATTTGTATCATATTATTTTTTTATTTTTTTTTATATGTCATTCTTTTCGTAATAATAAGTAAAAAAATCAAAAAAATAAATCATACTAAAACAAAGTATTGTCAAAATTACTCTTTGCTTTTTTATATTTATTTATTTATTTTAGTTTTTGGGTTAATCACTGTTAGAATGGTTGAGAAAATTCTGTACAAAAACAGAATTTTTAGTCAACTTTATACTATAATTTAACTAGGTTCCAAGTACCGATTATAGCGGGTATTGATGGTAACACGTTCTATGTCGCGTTGTGATTCACGTAGTATATTTGGTTATTCAAAACTATTATCGGGTGAATGAGAAATTGAAGTCAAAGTAAGCTCCATGAAAATGGTGTGTTTGGTAAAATTTCTATAAAGGTCGGAGTTAAGATTTGTCCCACATTGCTTTGGTGGGCAAACTTTGTGTGGGTTTATAAGCCTTGGATTTGCAACTTGGGGAGGGCCCCACGGGATATCCAAGTTTTGTGGAAGGGTGATGTTATGGGCAAAGTAGACTAGACTTATTGGACCCAAAGCAAACGCACACAAGCGGGTTCGGCTGGGCGCGGGTGCGTAGTGTGAGGTGTGAGGTTGGATTGGGTTTATGGGATGCCTCACAAGGCATTCCCTGCCCCTCCAAGGCAAAACACAAGTGTTTGGTGTGAAACCAGACACTAAACGGTCAAGTTCGGAGATCCTGAGGCAGGGCGCGCGAGCCGAGACGTCCGGGAAATCCAAACGAACACGAACACCGAGTGTTCCAAGCGGTGACGTCCAAGTCTCGAGGACGATAAAAAATGGGGTGTCTACACTATTCAAATTTAAATCCGAACAGGTATTGTACTTGTTCATATCAGTCCAATCAAGTTTCTATATGTTCAGCACTGTTCCGAACAGGTTTTTACCTATTAAAACCTATTCTGGAAAGCCACAATTTGTAACACCTCCAAAATAATACAAATACTTCAACTCATAAGAGAAGTGAATGTAATAGAATTTGTATACTTTCATATATAAGAGTTCATATTACAAAAAATATGATATTACATGTCACGCCCCAAGCTCCGTGACAATACCGCACACTCATTTAAGTGAGCATGCAAGACTAAAGGTCTAACACATATCCAACAATGTAAATTATTCAAATTAAATCCTTAATTATCATAATGCTAAAATCCATAAAAATAGATAATTCTTATCATATGAAATTGTTCACCAAGTCCACTAATATAATCCACTAACAAAATAATAATCTAAGTACTTAAATCATAGTCCTACTCTCGGCACTCCCACAAGTAAAAAAAAAACCCTCAGAATCAGAAAAAAAATAAAATAAAATAAGAGTAAGCTAGATAGCCCAGTAAATAACCAACTATCACTGCTAGTTGGATCAAGTATACAAAAAAAATAAATAGTCGATAACCAACAAATATAATTTTTGTTACAATTCAATAAATGAACAATTATTTGTAAGATGGTTTCATAGCTAAAAATAAACAATGTACAATACATTTTAATTGAAAATCCAATAAGATAATTCAAAGTAAATTCATTGTTCAAGTCGATGGTTCAATAGTTGGATGGTTCAATGATTTGATTCACAAAACCCAAGTCTTAATAATTACGATCACTTAGCCCGTGACAAGACCCAGAACCACACATAAGTTGGTGGTAAAACCCCAAAAGAAACTAGTTCTGTGCCAATAAATAACCCACATTGGCTAGGGTTCAAATCGTAATCAGACTAGAGTGATATTCAAAATTCAAACAATACACAAATTTTGAATAAAATATTCGACATTTTCAAAATAAACCTTTGGTACAATTTTCAGACTAGTTTCACAAAATATTTAAATAATTTTCGTAATAATATTCAATATTATTTTATACTTGACCCATATTTTATTTTAAGAGAACATGAAGGCCATAAATAAATATTTATAATTTTAATCGATTCAATAGAAATAAAAATTAACCAACAGTGATAGAAGGTTACTTACCTCAAACAGCTAAAATAATATTTCCCAAGCTAATCTCAAATTACCAAGATCCACCTCAATCTCACAAACCTAATAAAATATTACACCGCATAAACAATTATTATGTGCACCCATCCATCTCTTCTTGTAACAACAATAGAATAAATTAACCCAATAGTCTATTAGGAACTCCCACAATTTAGCATCAAAACAAAGCCATCACGGCTTCGGAACTTCTCAACCCATATTATTCTATTGTTGTTTATATATATGTAAAAATTTGTAATTGCTTGTAGTCAATCTTGTATCCCCAAACACACCACCATTAAACTTAACCCATCACATATCAATCTCAAAATATGAACCAGCCAAACGGGATGTAAAATACACTCTAAAATTGAGCAAAATCGAGACCCCCAACATAGACTACATCAATATATTTATTTAATCATATATGCCCATAAAATCATCTATTGATATATTAAAACTAAAATCATAGATAAGAATACAATAAAATAAATCTTACCTAAGTGATGAATAAAGCAAAACCACCACTCTTATGAATCCTCCCTCTTCCATTTGGTTTTGGTCTCTTTTTTTTCTTTTTCTTTTTGTTTTTTTTTTCTCCTTTTCAAACCCTTGAGCAACAGCCTCTAAATTACCCAGCAGCACTTTCACGAGACTCCATTTTCTTTCCTTTTTTTTTTCTTTTGTTTTTCTTCTTTTACATCAAGGGTTATTAACCTAATTCCTTAAAATTACTAAATTATCCATACAAATTAATTTAACTACTACTTTATCCAAAAATAATTCTACATATAACTTGGGTTTTACATTACATGCATTATACATTCATAAATGTTTATTTTGAATCTACAGCATGTAACACTAGTTAATAAAAAACAAAATGAATGCCCTATGGGCTTACATCTTTCCAAGATATTACTTGGGTAAAACAAAGAGATTCATAAGCTCTGTACATATATAAAGTCCTTGGCTTGAATAAACATTTAACACAAAATACAAAATAGAGCCTCCAGCTCCAAAGCCCTCCCAAGCTACGTCTTTGGAGGAAACATGTCACCGGTATCTGAAAATGATTTCCCAAGTAGGGTGAGCCAAAGCCCAGCAGAGACAGTCCAACACAATATATGAAGTTTAACTAAGATATAAGTGTCAGATAAATATTAACTCACATTCTTCCCATTGACCATTCAGTACCGATATACACATCTCAATGCATTTTCATTTATTCATTCTACATTAATCCATTCACGTTTATACTTTTCCAAATAACCCAACTGAGACTACAACTCAATGGTTTTCAATCAACATAACTATCATACAAACACTTCAATCTTGCCATTTTACGAAAATTTCGCCCGGGGGATCGGCACTCATGTATACATAAGATTTCAGGACTTTCACCCTGGACACTCTGGCCAACTTAATTCTCATTGGAGTCCATCTCCTATCTCCTCCCAAACAATGAAGTACATCTCATTTCTCCTCCCAAAACGTTATATATATAATGTATTTAAAAACATCATCATATACAATGACTAACCACAACACATATTCAATGCCTTAATCATACCGTCATATTCAATGACACAATTTAAAATAATTAGTTTCGATTCACCTAATCCTCATGCAGTTTCTACAACAATCATAGCTATCCTTCACCGATAGCCCAAGACAGATATTTCTAAACAGATATACAATCTTTTAAACAGATAATTCCTTAAATTTCCATAGATAAGTGATTCGATAAATCCAACCACACCATTCATACATATATCCTCTCAATTTCACATTCTTAAAACCAATTTCATTATTTTTACAAAATAATTATTCAAGATATATTAGGGCAAAACTTCACAGTCTTCCAATATTGATCCAAAGGTTAAAATCAACTATTTTAATACAAGATCACTTCAAAACCAAACCCCATGACCAATTATATAACATCACATAGAAACCCCTCTTTTTAGACTTGAACCCAACCCTAGGTTTCTTCTCAAAACCCCCAAACTTCACCATTTATCCATAACTGTAACACCCCACTACTTGCTAACCCAAATAACTTGTGGGTCGACCAACAATACCCAAAAGCTTAAGTCCAAGTTATTTAGTAGCAAGGTAGTGGTGCTTTATATACCCAAGATCACCCATGCAAACTTCCGATATGGGATTGGGTGTTACAAACTCCCCCACTTATAAATCCTCGCGAGGGTCTATAATCAATCAGAATACCACGACAAGCTCGTGGCCAGCCCAGAATAAGTGGCCCACATGGTTGTGTGCATGGGTCGGCTCTGATACCATTTGTAACGCCCCACTACTTGTTGGCCCAAATAACTTGTAGGTCGACCAACAATATCCAAAAGCTTAAGTCCAAGTTATTTAGTAGCAAGGTAGTGGTGCTTTATATGCCCAAGATCACCCATGCAAACTTCCGATGTGGGACTGGGTGTTACAAACAAGTTACTTAGGCCAGCAGGTAGCGGGGCGTTACAATAACAACAAATAACTAGGTTAAAGATCATAACAAAGTGTATAATATCCCTACCTCAAGTGTAGAAGCTCAAAGGAGAAGTGGAGAAACCTCAAAGATGTCGAAACTCGACTCTATTCGATTCAAAAGGTACATCTTGAGATGTTCCAACTTTTTAATGAAGGCACAAAGGTGTAGAGACCACTAGATCTAGGCCAAAATGTAGAGAGAGAGAAAGATAGAGAGAGAGAGTATTTTAGAGAAAGAGTCTCAATCTAGGTTTTTAGAAAGTTTTAGAGAGAGAGAGGAATGAAAAAGTGATATAAAATGTCACTTTCGCGATCTGATATACGCACAGTCTGCTCGAGCGAAGAGTTTGATGCTCGAGCACCAGACACAAAGTTTGCTTCCGCTCGAGTACAAAAATGGCCCGCTCAAGCGTAGAATACACACATCCAGTATTTATGCAAACAACAGACAACCACTCGAGCGCAAGAAATGTCGCTCGAGCGTCCACCTGCTCGAGCGTAGGAAATGCCGGGGAAAACACCCCTTCAGTATTTTGCAGACATACAAAGTATTGAGTATTTGCGGACACCACTTGAGCGCAAGAAGGCCCGCTTGAGCGGAAGACCAAAATTCTGGACAACAACAATCAAGAGCAACTAGCAACCAACATGTTCTAAACACGCCCAAGACATTCCAAAACTCAAATTTAAAGAGGAAAATGAGGAAAAGACATCAATAACAATATTAAATCACAAGACCCGAGTCCGGAATATAATGGTTGACGGGTCCAAACCGGAATCGCTATACAATTTCTCCTATAAATAGTTAGTCCCTTATTGGGATTTAACACTCAATTATTTTCGTTCTTACTTCTGTTATTGCTCTCTGCATTTTGCTGCATTAATTTTTTTGTAAGAAAGTGTATAAACACAAAGTGTGTTCGTTGTATGAATAGTTTGTAGTGCTGCTACTGTTCGTTGTAAATCATTTCATCCTAGGAGATAGACGTTCATAATCTATGAGCACCCTAGAGAGGAGAGAGTCTTAAGGAGACAATGTTAAACACTGGACTTGATCATTCTAAGAAAATATTTTTCTATAAGTATTTTCCTGTTTTTTTATTTTGTTTTCTTCTTCCTACTATATTTCCATTTTCTATTTGGTTTCTGTAATTAAACAGATTTTGAAAAATCTTTCTTTTAATTTATTCCTTGTATGTTCTGTTTGTTGTTAAGTACACAAACAAAACTTAATTTTAATACAATGAAGATTATCCAACAATCTTAAGACATATTATTTTGTTTTCTTTGATAAGTCTTCATTGTATTAGTAATTTCGTTTTACCTTGTTTTATTTGAATTCAAGAAAATATTTTCTAAAATAATTTTTTGATTTTTGTAACAAGAAAATTATTGTGTTGTGTTTTATTTTTCTAGTTTCAGTAACTAGAAAAGTAAAATTATTTTGTATTATAACTTATTTTCTGGTTTTAGCAACTAGAAAATTAATTTGTGTTTTGGTTTTGATTTTTTTCTAATTTTTATAATCAGATAATATAGCTTTTGCAACTAAAAGTAATACTCAAAATCTGATTGTTACAACAACTCCAATCCTTACCAAAAACCATGTTCAAGTTCCAATAAATCATGGAGAAAAATCGAAAAAAATTAATGGCACTCAGTTTAAGAGATGACAGCAGAAAATGTTGTTCTATCTTATAACTCTTAATCTTGCCCGATTTCTTCGTGAAGATGCTCCAGTGCTTAAAAATGATGAAAGTGATCGACAAGTTGTTATTGCAGTGGATGCATGGAAACATTCTGATTTTCTATGTAGAAATTACATCCTTAATGGCCTAGACAACATGTTGTATCTGAAAACAGCAAAAGAATTGTGGGATTCTTTAGAGAAAAAATACAAGACAGAAAATGCCAGCACAAAGAAATTTGTTGTTGATAAATTTATGGATTTTGCCATGGTAGACTCCCAAATGGTAATTTCTCAAGTTTAAAGTTTTTAATTAATTTTGCATGATATTCGTACTGAGGGTATGTCTCTTAGTGAGTCTTTCCAAGCCGCTGCATTAGTGAAAAAATTACCATCGACTTGGAAAGATTTCAAAAATTATTTAAAACATAAATGCAAAGAGATGACCATGGATGAACTAATTGTAAGACTGAGAATTAAGGAAGATAACCGTAAGGTTGAAAAGATGAATGGTAAAAATCCTATTAAGTCCAATGCTAATGTAGTGGAACAAGTGCCCAAACCACATAACAAAAAAAAGATGTTTGTTGGAGATGGTTCTAAATAAGGTGACAACAATGGCAATAAAAAATTCAAAGGAAAATGCTATAAATTTGGCAAGAGTGGACATTGTGCCTCCTCTAATTGCCAACACCCTAAGAAGGATCGCGGAAGTACAAGCAAAAAAACCACCAATCAAGCCAATGTGATAGAAGTCGATTACATTTCTGACAGTATAAATGACATCAATCTCTCTGATGTGGTGTCTAAGGCTAATTTGGTTAGAAATCCCAAAGAGTGATGGATCGACACTGGGGTAACTCGACATATTTGCTCGGATAAAAAGATGTTCACTACTTATAATAAGGCTGCAAATGGTGAACAACTATTCATGGGAAATTCGTCTACTTTTGCTGTGGCTAGATATCGAGGAAGAAACTTACCCTCAACAACGTGCTGGATATACCAGACATCTGGAAGAATTTAGTTTTTGGTTCTTTGTTAAGTAAAAATAGTTTTAGACTTGTATTTGAATCTGATAAGTTTGTATTAAGAAAGAGTGGTATGTATATGGGTAAGGGATACATGAGCGATGGTCTCTTCAAGTTGAATGTAATGACTGTTGTACCAAAATCTGCTATTAATAAGAATAACACATCTTTTGCTTATATTCTTGAGTCAAATCTATGGCTTGGTAGATTAGGACATGTGAATTTTGATGCTTTGGGTAGACTAATTGGTTTGGATTATATACCAAAGTTTGAAATTGATCCTAATTAAAAATGTGAGATATGTGTAGAAGCAAAACTAACTAAGGCTCCATTTAAATCGGTTGAAAGAAAAACTGAATCTCTAGGATTAATTCATACTGATGTGTGTGATCTTAAATTTGTTCAATCAAGAGGAGGCAAAAAGTATTTCATAACATTTATCGATGATTGCACAAGATATTGTTATGTATATTTACTTAGAAGTAAAGATGAAGTCTTGGAAATGTTTGAACTGTGTAAAATTGAAGTTGAAAATCAACTTAGTAAAACCATTAAAATGATTAGAAGTGATAGGGGTGGTAAATATGATGCACAACATGGCATTATTCACCAAACTATAGCACCATATTCTCCACAGCAAAATGGAATTGCTGAAAGGAAGAATGGAACCCTTAAAGAAATGATGAATGCCATGTTACTAAGTTCAGGCTTACCGCAGAACTTGTGGGGGGAAGCAATATTGTCTGCTAATTATGTTCTTAACAGAATACCCCACAAGAAAATAAATAGCACTCCATATGAATTGTGGAAAGGTCAACCACCTTCCTATAAATACTTAAAAGTGTGGGGATATTTGGCAAAAGTAGAAGTTCATGTTCTGAAAAAGACTTAAGATAGGACCAAAAACAGTGGATTGTGTGTTTATTGGTTATGCGTATAATAGTAGTGCATATCGATTTTTGACTTATAAATCAGAAATACTTGATATAAATGTGCACACTATTATAAAATCAAGGAATGCTATGTTTTTTGAACATGTTTTTCCTCACAAGAAAGGACAGGAATTAAGTTCACAAAAAAGAACTTATGATTGTACACAAAGTTAAGAGACTAATGACAATCAAAGGCAAGAGACTAGTAATGTTCTCGACCAGTAGGATTTAACTGATGATGAACCAAGATGAAGTAAGAGAGTGAGAATATCAAAATCCTTTGGTCCGGATTTTCTAACATATTTGTTAGAAAATGAACCTCAAAGCTTTAAGGATGCAATGACAAGTCCTAAAGCACCTTTGTGGAAAGAGGTTGTTAATAATGAAATTGAATCCATTATGCAAAATTATACTTGGGAATTGGTGGATCTTCCACCCAATTCTAAACCACTTGGATATAAATGGATATTTAAGAGAAAAATGAAAGCAGACAGTTTAATAAACAAATATAAAGCAAGACTTGTGGTAAAAGGTTACAGACAAAAGGAAGGTCTGTAATATTTTGACACATATTTCCCTGTGACAAGAATAATATTCATCCGTATGCTTATTGCTATAACAGCGTTGTATAATTTAGAAATACATCAAATGGATGTTAAGACAACTTTCTCAAATGGTGATCTAAATGAAGAGATCCATATGGAGCAATCCAAAGGAGTTGTAGTGCCAGAACAAGAAAAGAAAGTTTGTCGACTTGTAAAATCCCTCTATGGGTTAAAACAAGCCCCTAAGCAATGGCATGAAAAATTTGATCATGCTATGCTTAACAATGGATTTAAGATAAATGAATGTGATAAGTGCGTCAATGTTAAAAACATTGACACAGGTTATGTCATCATTTTTCTTCATGTGGGTGACATGCTTATTATTGAAAGCAGTCAAAACATGATCTAATTAACCAAGCAAATGCTGAACAAAAGATTTGATATGAAAGATATGGAGGTCGTAGATGTTATATTAGGAATGAAAATTACTAAAATATCTGATGGATATGCATTATCATAATCTCATTATATTGGGAAAATTCTTCATAAATATATCAAGGATGATGTGAATATAGCAAGAACACCTGTAGACATTAATCCCAAATCATTGGAAGCCTAATGTACCTAATGAATTGCACTCGTCCTGATATAACTTATACCGTCAGTAAATTGAGTAGGTACACTAGTAACCCCGGAGAAGACCATTGGAAAGCGATCATTCGAGGTCTTAGATATCTAAGATTTACCCATGATCATGGCTTAAACTTTACTCGATATCCAGCAGTACTTGAAGGCTATTGTGATGCAAATTGGATATTAGATACTAATGATTCAAAATCCACTAGTGGATATGTCTTTACTCTGGGTGGCACTGCTGTTTCTTGGAAATCTACAAAACAAACATGCATCGCAAGATTCACAATGGAATCTGAGTTCATCATTTTAGACAAAGCAGGAGAAGAAGTAGAATGGCTTCACCACATTTTAGAATACATTCCAATGTGGCCAAAACATGTGTCAGTTATTTGCATTCATTGTGATAGTCAATCTGCAATAGGCAAGGCACAAAGTCATATGTATGATGGTAAGTCACGACATATTCATTGTCGACATAATACCGTAAGGCAATTGCTCTCAAGTGGAATAATTTCAATAGATTATATAAAATCTAAAGAGAAGATTGCGGATCCGTTAATAAAAGGTTTGGTAAAAGAGCAAGTGTATAGTTCATCAAATGTGATGGGATTTAAAGCCTATTACATAAGCGTCATCATAATGATAACCCTACTTAGATGATTGGAGATCCCAGGAACTAAGTTCAAAGGGACAACTAAGTTATGTGTGGCTCACTAGAAATCACCAAGGGATTAAAAAATCCCTGCCCATTCCTATGGTAAGAGTGATATCTGCAATATGTGTTATATGTAGGGGTTTAAGGATAAGCTTTGCTTTTAATGATTACGTATATCTTGATTTAGGCATAAAAAGTCAAGATGAGTATAACGGATACTCTCAATAAGAATCACCTATACGAGTGTCGAACTGGGGTCGATTCTATGAGAATAAAGAGGCTAAATTCTCTAAAAGCACTCACAAACAACTAGGAGCGTTCAAGGCCAAAATGAACACAACTGTGAGAACCGCGATGTGTCAGAAGATATTTGTATGAAATCTATTGTCTTGACTTACACTAACAGCTGAACAATTCAAGGCATCGCATCCATTGATTAACTAGTAAGTTCAATAGGTTATCACTAGAGAAGGTTCAAGGCCGAAAGCTACCTATCCTGATGCAAGAAATTTTCGATTTATACTCTCTCGACAAATTCTGCATGTTGTTTCATTTCCATTGTCATCAAATTCCATTCAGTAGGGGACTGTTAGAATGGTTAAGAAAATTTTGTACAAAAACAAAATTTTTAGTCAACTTTGGACTATAATTTAACTAGGTCCCAAGTATCGGTTATAGCGGGTATTGGTGGTAACGCATTCTATACTATGTTATGATTCATGTAGTATATTTGGTTGTTCAAAACCATTATCGGGTGAATGAAAAATTGAAACCAAAGTGAGCTCCATGAAAATGGTGTGTTTCGTGAAATTTTCATAGAGGTTGGGGTTAAGATTTGTCCCACATTGCTTTAATGGGCAAACTTTGTGTGGATTTATAAGCTTTGGGTTTGCAACTTGGAGAGGGCCCCAAGGGATACCCAAGTTTTGTGAAAGGGTGAGATTATGAACAAAGTGGGCTAAACCTATTGGACCTAAAACAAACACACATGCGTGCGTCGCCGCCGCCATTCATCCTGTCGGTCGGGCAGGCTAGGCGCGGGTGCGTGGTGTGAGGTTGGGTTGGGTTGGGTTGGGTTGGGTTTGTCTGGCCCAATGCTATCTTTTTGGGCCAAAAACATTTGAATTTTATTTTTCTAAAATTAAATTCTTACCATTTGGAATTTGAATTTTGGTTTGAAAGTCAAAATTAATTTGTTTGGTCCAATGCACGTATTCTTCTTTACTAAACAGGTTCCTACATATTTAAATTAAACCTGAACAAGTTTTATTTGTTCAAATTTAAACCCGAATAGGTACTGTACCTATTCATATCTGTCTGAATAGGTTTCTATCTATTCAACACTATTTCGAATAGGTTTTCACTTGTTAAAACTTGTTCTAAAAAGCCACAATTTCTCCTATAAATAGTCAGTCCCTCATTTTGATTTAACACTCAATTATTTTCGTTCTTACTTCTGCTATTGCTCTATGCATTTTGCTGCATTAATTTTTCTGTGAGAAAGTATATAAATACAAAGTGTGTTTGTTGTGCGAATAGTTTGTAGTGCTGCTACTGTTTGTTGTGGATCATTTCATCTTGGAAGATAGACGTCTATAATCTGTGAATACCCTAGAGAGGACGAATTTGTCTTAAAAAGACAATGTTAAACACTGGAGTTGATCATTCTAAGAAAATATTTTCTGTAAGTATTTTCTTGTATTTTTATTTTGTTTTCTTCCTCTTCCTCTATTTCCATTTTCTGTTTGGTTTCTGTAATTAAACAAAATTTGAAAAATCTTTCTTTTAATTTATTCCTTGTATGTTCTGTTTGTTATTAAATGCACAAACAGAACTTAATTTTAATATAGTGAAAGATTGTCCAACAATTACACTTTTTACTTTTATAGTTTGACTTAAATTTTTACTTTAATCCTTCTATAATTTTAATATGAACAATTTCATCCCTACATTTTTTTGTTCCAATCTTGAATTGATCATTTCGTTAAAAAAATTTTTAATTTTTTCAACGTGTACACTTCAAGGGATTGACAAGTGTTTCATAATCATTAATCTTAACTTCTAACTTGAACAGAAAGACCAAATTAAAACTAGAAAAAACCAAATTAATCAATTTAAAACAATAATAACCAAAGTAAAAATTAAGTCAAATTAAAAGGGTTAAAAACATAATTAAACCTTACATATGTAGGTGTGTGTGTATATTAAAGCAATAACTACTTTTTCTCTTTCTCTGGGTTAAATAACATACTTTTTCTATTTAGATTAAGGAATTAAGTAGAAATTTAAAATAAAAAAAAAATGTGATGAAAATATAAATGAAATAAAAATTAATTTTTACTTTATATTTTTCATATTTTTTTTTTTTAGTCTCTTTCCCAAATTTATCTATGATCTAACACAACCTTATATAATTATATATATATATATATTATATTTCGAAACTGTCTCAAAATTTTATAATATAAAAAATATTTAATTTTTTGTCAAATCTTCATTTCATTATAAAATTTTCTGCTTATTTATATCTATTCATATACTATTATTAAGTGAATGCTTAAATTGGTTTAATGAAAAATTATTCTCCTCATGTTACGTGACAGTATTTTTTATTTTTTTAAAAAAAATTACACAAAAAGGTGGACGAGGTACGAATTTTTGCAGCATTATTTTATTCTTTTCCTTGAGGTTATACTTTTTTCTTTGTGATAACTATATCTTCTCTTGGTTTAGATATTTGATTTCTTTATCTTATCTTATTGTTTACCAAGATTTATTTATAAAGAAAATTTGATTTAACATTTTTAATCCTTAAAGTGAAATTTTAATAACAAAATTAATCGGGGTTTTCAATCATCTACAACAAATGGATATTTATAAAGAAATTTCTTTTTTAGAATAGCTACTCTAACTATTTTAAATTTGCAGCCAATGCCTCGTAAAAAAAAATAATAAAAAAAAAATAGTAGTGATATTGTAAAAAATATGTGCTTCAATTATTTTTTTTTTTTAAATTTTATAGTTAAACGTTTGACCCAATGAGATATTGACACTTGTAAGATTCAAGTATTTTTAAATTTATAGGCAAATTGTATAATAGGCTAAGTGCAGTTTTTCTTATCTTAGGTTCAAAAAAATCATGAGTTAAAAGTATTCCTCCTCAATTTTCATATAAGTACGTTTTTTCTTGGAAAAATTACTCATAAATTCCAATTTGGAAAATGTTACTTTATTTAGTTCTGAATATTTTTTATTAAACCATTTAGTCCTTTTTATTTTTGGTATAATATATTTTTTTGATATATTGTATATAGAGTTTACCTTTATGCTCATATTGTGATTTCTTTTTGATTTTTTATTGGGGTGTGCGTTTAAGGTATGCTGCAACATTACTTTTTTTTAGGAGGGGATTTCGTAGACTCCTATGGAAGCATATGATGTGTCCCAGTTGGTGATGTGTGTTGCTAATGTTGTTTTGGGGGTGTATTGCTGATAGATTTTTGGGTGGGGTGTTTGGGGTGGTGCTAATTGATTCTTCGAGGTTGTATGTGATTGATGTGCTATGTGAAAAAATTCAAATTAGTTTTATTTTTGTTTTCTATTTTTGTTTGTGATGGGTTTTCTGATGTTTTTTCGGTGTGTTTATTGGACTATTGTGTTTATGATGGTTGTTGTGGTTATAGGTTATCTTGGATGCTTTTTTTGTTTTTTCACATTGTGGTTTCTCAGTTTTGTGTGGGGCGTTTTGGATTTTGATTTGGTGTTCTTTTGTGGGATTTGGTGTTTATAATGTGTAGTTCGGTGTCGCGAGTAAACATTTTTTTTTATTTTCGCAATGTGGTTTCTGGGTTTTGTGTGCAGGTTTCGGATTTTGATTTGGTGTTGTCTTGTGGGAATTGGTGTTTATAATGTGTTGTTTGGTGTTGGATTAACATTTTTTTTTTTTTTTGCAATGTGGTTTTTGGGTTTTGTGTGCGGGTTTTGAATTTTGATTTGTTGTTCTTATGTGGGAATTGGTGTTTATAATGTGTAGTTCAGTGTCGGATGAAAAAAAAAATTCGCAATGTGGTTTCTGGGGTTTGTGTGCGGGTTTTGGATTTTGATTTGGTGTTCTTGTGTGGAAATTGATGTTTATAATATGTATTTTGGTATTGTATTGTCGTTGGTATGCATACACAATGTGCCGACGATGAGGGTTTTGTGAGAATTTTCCTTATTGATGTTTATGTTGTATCGATTAGTTGTGATAGTGTTACATTTGTTAACATATGACGATGGAGTAGTCTTTTATTAAGATATGCCGATACAATTTGTAACAAATGTCGATCCAATTTTTAACATTACATCTGGGTCTCGTTGTAACAGTGTAACTAGTACGCGACGTTTAGTCAATTCAATTAACGTAGCATAACCATGAATAGTGGTACATTTATGAAGCTCTGTATGTAATGTTTTTGCTTGTTTTGCAGCCATGGAGTTTGCAGTGTTGTTGATATGTACGTTCGGCCAGACGAATGCAGTGTTTACATTATTCGCACATAACAACTTGCGTACAAAATAATAACAAACCCACCAATAACATTATCATTGCCAAATACGTGAATAGATAATTCTTCGACTGCATTACAACGTCAACCATAACACCGACAAAACTGTGAACAAAAAACTGTACCAACAGTACAGACAATCCTAACAATTAGTATATTATTTCAAACATTACGAACAAAGTACATATACCAAATGTGTCATCCCTTTCATAAAATTGTATCCCACAATGATGTTTAAATTATTCGGACGTAACAACGTTATCACTAGCACATTCAAAATGCCACTGAAAAAACTCAAAAAAACCACTGTACTCACACACCTCCAGGCAAGTCAGCCAAAAGACTTTCCACAAAAACTTTTATCCCAAAAAGATGTTTAAATTATTTGCATTTAACAACGTCATCAATAACCAAGTCAAACTGTAAGCAAAAACGCTCAAAAAAACTATTGAACTTACCAACCACCAAGTAAGACAGCCAAAAAATTTGTTGTTACGTACGTACAACAACAAACCAGAAAACATAAATAGTTCAAATACCAAGTCCAAGAGCAAAGTGTAGTGTATTGGGATGGGGGGTAAGGACAGTGCCATCAACGTATTATTGCACTAAGTCCTCTAATCGAGTCGTTTAAGAACATCTTAACAATTGCTGCACATAACTCAAGTGGCATTAGCCCATCCATCATGTTAGCAATGTCGCAACCATGCATGTATGCCTGATGATGAAGCAAACAAAAATCGCACAATCCGATTTGGTACGTAACAGAAAACCAACAATCTTAATACCCTCATGGTTGGAAAACAATTCAACTGTTTTTAAAAAATAAAAACAGCAACCAAAGCAACATCACAACTTATGTTTTCGGGCTATGTTGTGGGCAATCCATGACTGAAACAAGTGGGCCATCAAAATTGCGTTGTAACACTACCGACTACCAATCGTGTCTAAACGAATCTCGCATAGTAGTTTTCCACCCACTACTTCTATAAAATAAAAGTTTCACATACATCAATTGTATGCCACACATATCAACTTCAAACAAACAGGAATAATTAACGTAAGTACAAAAAAAAAATGCAAATTTCCCTACCTGTCGCCAACCTTATGAAAAAAATCACTACGCCTTCTAACAAGTAATTTCATGTTCACAGGCTTACCACTTTCAGCGATTCATTGTAATATTCATCCCGCATTCCTCTTCTCGGTTTTGTAGAATTATAATGTTTCCATGTCTCGTTGAACGAGTCGTGCACCATTATAGTCCAGTGTTTGGCATGGTACACCGAGTAATGCGTGCATCTGTGTTCTTTCGCGGTTTTGGTTTGAACATTCAGATACTTCGCCCGCAATAGTGCACTCGGATTCCTCATCACATCCTGTTACATTTTGCCAAACACAAACAGATTCAGCTATTCAAATAACCCCATACGTATGACAATGTTGGGTAGGTGGAAATGTCCACGTAAAAGTCTGTGCGCTTACAGTACATATACTTACCGAGCATAACCTACTAAAAACGTAAGACATGTCAACGTTCTCGATCCTATCAACTACTTTTTTCTGCAACTCCATCAACATCGCTGTGTATGTGTCAATTACCTATACAAATCACTGACAATGTTCTTTCTATCAAACTACAATCTCAAACTGAACAAAGTCATAACTAATCATTTCTATTTATTCACACAATAGAAACTCGAATCACACTTTACTTACGTTCCCTTGAATAAAGGATTGCTGCACTAGGTCATAAATATCTGCAAACATGACTTGTATACCGCTTTCACCTCCATCCCAGATTACAGCCCTCCATCCCAGATTGCTGCACTAGGTCATAAAATAAAATGCAATGAAATTGTTGATGATTACCCATCGCCAAGCAAAAGTGTACACTCTTCCAAAAGCTGCATTTCGTCATGTTCAAGCATGTTTCCCACAGCATGCTTCCTGCTTATTCCAAACCCTTGCCATGTTTTATTTCCAACTTCAGCATCCTCAACGTCGTAAATTACTTCAGTCCCAACGGTCTCCCTATTGCCCGTCTTCCATATTTGTTTAGCACGACCACCTAAATTGGGATACTCGTAGTCGCTTAATCGGAATTCACATCACGCCTTACTCTTGACTCTTCTCACCAATGATGTCTTGTTCAGACTAGGACTAATGTCTTCAGCCTTGCCTATTCCTTCTAAACCAATGACGTCAAGAATGACGATGGTGTCTAGTTGGCCACCAACACCGAAATTCTCAATGTCACTCTCTATCGCCACATTATCACATTTTGTACTGTCAACACGTTCATCACCCAAATTTGCAACCCAATCCATACCATCAACACACTCTATCAAACCCTTCCCAACTTGGACAAAATTTTCACCAGCTGATGCTGAACGTTGACCACTGTCACAACTTAACAAATTTTTTGACTCAATACTTTTACCTGACCGATTTTCTAATGGCATCCGCAGGTTGGAATTCTCCTTTAGAATTGACTGGGTCATTTTGTAGACCTCACAGTCGTCCACGTGGTCTTCCAATGTTGTTATCCTTGCTTATAGCCAACTAACTAATGTGCTTAGACGAGTAATTTCAACATCTTTTGCAACAATTACACCATCAAAGCCAATCAATAGGTTGCTAGCCTACGCACCTAGCATCCTTTCCATGGCCTCGACCTTACCATCTAGCTCACCCACACGGCCAGACTTTGTTCGAACTTCTGTCTCCAACTCATCAATTCTGTTCAAAGTTTTCTTTAACTATTCTGTTGCATCATTGGTGTCTTCACAAACAGTGGCCCTAGGTGGTGTGCATGATAGGTCTAACAGATCGGGGAATAACACCGGCCATGCTTCCCCAGCTGCCAATATTTTCCCAGCCTCGTTGTTACTACCACATGACTGTGGCTTGGGAATGTCTTCTTTCTTAGTTTCCGACGTCAATTCAACCTCACCACCATGTGGCGAATCTGGCTGCCAACAATCCAAACTCGTTTCAACAAAGTTCATAGCATCAATTGGCGCATTAGCAGCCCACCCATCCCATGTACTCACCGGCTCCACTTCCAACACCTTCCCACTTTGTTCCACACCGACTTGTGCATCTGCTAATACCTTAACAAAATACCTTTCAATGACAGTTCCAGGAAGTTTATCAGGATTAAATTGGGAAAAAAACACAACGGTACCATATTTTTAATTACCAATAAACCAAACATGTAACACAACTCACCAACAAGTTGTAAGTCATACCTTTATAGAACCCTCCACCGATAATTCCAAACTTTTCAATTTCCCAATGAGTTTTCCAAGGTTCCACTGGAAAAAAGGTAATGAAACATTGCACCTATCCAGCTCTACAATGCCCATGTGCTTACAAAGGAAGAGCTACAAACATTAAAAAATGATAATGGTAAACATAACGTCAAGGATTCATGTTTACTGTTTAGTAGCGTTTGGGTACTTTAATACTGTAAATCAAAAACATACCAGTAACGCAACCACACACCCGGTAACCCGTTTTGGCTTGTTGTGCGCCTCATTCAACAAAGAAATCTATGCGTTCCAGATCGTTGATGTCCAATCATACAAGCCTAACATCTCCGACTTATCAATAACCCGAACGAATGCCTACCCAATGGACTCACTCATTGTAGCAAAAAATAACTTCGCACATATATACAAACACATCAATTTCGCAACATCTTCTTCGTCACGCTCCGTCCTCCCATGCATTGCCACTACAAGTGAATCTTTGATTACCTTCGATGAAATCCTACTGACGTTATGGCAGCGTTGTTGTATAAAATTTGACGGAGCCTTCCTACCATGCGCTAAATCCAACTTCTCTTTCCTATATTGCACCCCAAAAACTAAACAGATGTTACTATTCCGGATCAACAACCCTCTCCCCCCGATGAAAATTTTCTCATCATTCGGATTGTATCTCTGAATTATACGACACACTGTTGCATTACACTTCTTATATGCGTTCGGATCCAATTTATAAACTTGGATCGCATCAATCATGAGCCAAAACGGGTCTTCTGTAAGTGCTTGACATGATCATCACCCAAATCGAACTCCAACACGGTTTTGATCACTCTGGCAATATTCGACCGGTACATTGGCTTCGTTGTGTCCACAACAACTTTTTTCATAAGCCTCGTAACTGTTCTTCTTGTTTTGAACTACAATTTTGCTTGTCTCCCTGTTGTCAATCGGGTAGAAGTCTTAACTGAAGAACATGACTACGGAGTTCTACATTCCACCTTGCGTCTCGCACTCTGCCACCTTGCACTTCCTGCAACAACATTAACATTACTATATCAGCAGAAGAACAATCAACTAAATAACAACAACAAACAACACAACATTCTCGATATCACCACAAAAACAATCAACAAAACAATACCATAACAACAACACGTAATAATAAATTTGTCTTTAACCATTAACTAGTTGCCCCACTGTGTATTTGACCATTGCTTCCACATCTAAACACAATATTTGAAACTACCATTTTTTATACATTTTAACCAAAACATTATTCATCGCCGTGGGCAAAAACCACCAAGGGTTCTAATGTTAATTCACCGCGTAACGCAAATGCCGTAACATTTCAAATACCAAACTTTAAACCACACTATAACGTCTACCACCTAACTAACGTATACAACCATTAACTCTAACAAAATTAAGAATTACGTAAACCACATATATGTCCTCAATTACTGCCTTGCACATATTACACCACATCAATACAATCAAATCAATGGTACAACCCTCATTGAAATTCAAGCAACTTACAAATTCAAATTAACATCGACATTTTAACACCACCACATCACCCATTAACTTATTCTCAGACCCTACCCAAACAAGTGACCATAGTCCAAAAAAACAAAAGTAGTTTCCAGTGCCCACTCCCTCACTTTTTACCACTCATAACGACATCACCCAAAAACAGGGGTCCGTCACCCACGTAAATAAACACACAATTGGACCATCACAAAAGATCATAACCACCGCTATCCCTTACTCAAATCAAGACACCAATCCACATTATAACACAACTACATCATAATAAAGGGCACAACAGTAAAAATCATTAAACCTAAACTCCACTCCCGTCCTGCCATTAACACACCAACGTACAACACAAAACACACCACCAATCGACAACAGGATAGAACGTAACAAGTACATTTCAACAATTCGCAACAAAAATCAAAGGCACACATCAAAAAACTATATAGTACATATCTGCCGCCATTTCTTCCCGCGACGATCATCGGCGCCAATGATGTATAGATGTTGTATTCAATGCCAATTAAAGAATGGAATGGTGATCAGACCCAACTTCACGATGGCAGCAATGTATTTCAATGAATGAGGTTTCTAGTAACTTAGGGTTTTCGGCGACAATCAAATGTTAAATTCAGAAATTAACATCAACATTACCAACCCAAACAAAAAATCTCAGAAATCACGCAAACAATATCGTTGCAACGTTCAAATCCCAATCTGCAACCCAGAAATTACCTTCCATATTCATCCAGATATGTGGGACAATAACGAAACATTGCATTTCGGTGTTGGACACTTTGGTAAAATTAACACCAATAATAACCCATATTTACCCTTACTTTTTGCCACGTAGCACATAAAATATGGACTTTCAAGTCTTTAATATTGAAATGGGACCTATCAGTCTTCCAAAAAAACACAGCACTAAACGGTTTAGCATTTCCAAATTCAAGATTTAATAGTGCTTTGCCCTTTCTTGGAATAAGTTATTTAAGTTATTTCTATATTACAAGCTATAAGCAAAAATTGTACCAAATATTTTGGTATATATTTTCAAAATTTTTAAAAAAGAAAAAGAAAAAGAAACTATAAGCAAATCCAATAAATTACGCCAAATGTGGTTGATATCATAGAAAATTTTAATTTGACTTATTATGGCATGAATAAAACAGCAAAAGATCTAAAACATTAGGAAGAAATCTACAGTACGACCCTAAATTTGTGCATATTATAAGAAAGCTATGTTTTTTTTGGAAGATTCATTAGAAAATCTTTTTTCAAGTGTTTGTATCCTAATTAGTCCATAAGATATTATTGTATTTCAATAAATTCTATTATTTGAATATTTGATCCACCAAATCCTAATTCTCATATTTAAGGTATTTTATGGACATTTCTACCCTTACAAATATTTTTTGAACGGTTAGCAATTTGGTGGTGTGAACACTCATATTTTACAACGTGAATATTCACATTGACGTGTAAATGTCCACATTGACGATGTGAATATTCACATTGACGTATTAACATTCATATTGATGGTGTGAACAGTCACATTGACGATGTGAACATTCATATCGCAGAATATTCACACTGTAAATGTTAATATTATTATTAGGGATATTTTGGTAACTATGTCATCCATAAGACTTATTGGAACATAAGAAAATAATATGGACTAAATAGAATATAAGTAGGTAAAAAGAGATTTATAAAAAAATGTCCTCTTTTTTTTTTACTAAAAATTATAAATATGTATACTGAGTTATGTCACTTTGTGGTAAAATTACGAATAATAAATTTATGATGTCCACTCTCAAGTTGCGAATGAAATAATCATGACATTTTTTTGCCAGCCAAGTCATGATATTTTATAGTAAGAAAATTTATGACATTTTGTGATTTATGTGATGAAGTGTGGTGAACTTTCTATAAGAAAAAGGTGTACACGCTTTACAAAAATATTATAAAATGTGAAGTTTAACTTGAGATTTTAGATAAAGTTCGAAATGAATGATTTTTTTTAATCGACTTATAGCACCTTGAATTTTGAAAAATAGAATATTCAAATAGATTATTTATTCTAAATTGAGTGTTTGTTTTTTAATCGAATTGAAGCGGATAGTTTCTTGTAAATTTTGTTACGCATCATGAAAAAATATCATGAAACTAATTCAAGAATAATTGCATAACATATAATAAAACATTATAAATTAATTTAATGTTAAAAAATCTTCATGAAGACATTTCATAATATTTCTTTCATAATACCTACTATTTTTTTAACACAAAAATTAGATTTCATGATATTTCTTTCATAATACCTAATATTTTTTTAACACAAAAATTAAATACACTGTAATAGATGTTTTATACTATTAATAACATATACATGTATATTATACACCTCATAATGGGCATGAATTCGCGCGCTTCGCGCACATCACAGTCACTAATAGGGGTGTCCGCGGTTCGGTTTGGGACGGTTTACAGTTCGGTTTGGACCTGCCCGCATGTATGCGGTTTGGGAAAAAATCAACCTGCAACCGCCCGCAATGCGGTTTGCGGTTTGTGCGGTTAGGGTTCGCGGGTGTGCAGGCAGTTGCGGGCGGTTTGCGGATTGAACTTTTTTTCCAAAAATTTATTTTTAAACCTTTTTTTTCTCCCATTTTGTCAATCTTTATTTTGGACCTTTTTTCTCATATTTTCTAAAATGCTCCAATATTAATAATTAATGAATTAAAACTTGTAAAAACTTATAAAATAAAAAACACAACAAATTCAATTCGTAACCTAAACAAATCATTCAAAATCTACATTCTATCATTAACTTGCATTCATCCTAAATTCATCATTCATAACCCAAATAAAAAAATCCTACATTGAAAATTCAACATTCATCATTCCTAATGTGGGCGGGTTGGGCGGGTGCGGTTCAAACCCGCAACCCGCCCGCAACCCGAAATTTATGTAAAATCCAAACCGCACCCTACCCTAATGTGTTTGCGAACCCGCCCACATGCGTGTGGATCGGATCAGGTAGGACGGTTTGGGCGGGTCGGATAACCCTATGGCCAACCCTAGTCACTAATGCTAGAATTTTGTAAAGGAGTAAATATCTTTTACAAAAATGATTAAATTATATTTTATCCTCTTTATGGGTTGATTTTATATTTAGGTAGGGCCTCATGTGTTGTTAATTTTTTATTTTGACTATTAAAAATTTATTTTTTCTCATATTTATTCTTCAAGTTTTAAGTTTTTTTCAATATACTTTAAAAATTAATTTATCTCTAAAAGTAAATAGAAAATCAAACATTGTCAGCCATGTAATATCAAAATATTTTATAATCTATAACTTACCCAACTCTTAATATAATAATATTTTTTTATCTCATGTGATAACTAGTATGACATTTTTTGTCTAATTTTGAATAAAAGTTAGTTTTAAGAATAAATTTTTAAAAAAAATGAAGGGTTAAAATAGAAAAAAAAATAAACTTCAAAAGTCAATGTAAGAAAATAACTAACATAAAGGAAGCAAAATATAATTTACCCTAAAAAAACGCATTGAAACTAGAATTTTACAAATCACACCCAAATTATGGAATATTTTGGAAAGTAGGTTAAAAGTCAATTTTTTGACTTCTTTTTTAAAAAGCACGTGAAAAAGTAAAGAGAAGATCAGTGGCGGAGCCAAAAATTTTATGTAAGTGGGGCACCTATTAATTACAATCTCAAAATTTTTTCGTGATCATTAGGGTTATAGTTCATAATCCAAGGTCGTAATCCTGAATCTGCAGGAAGGTCTACCAAGTTGATTTCTATACAACTTCATTTCGGAGAGGAAAAATTATCACTTTCTTTTTGAGGAATAGATGACTTCAACTTTGATTTACTTTTGAAGTATTTCTCTATGACTATTTTAAAATAAAAATAAAACCCTAATCAAAATCCCTAATTTTAGTACAAATCACAACAAATCAAAATCCATAATTTTAATATAAATTTTAGTATAAATTAAATCCGTAATTTTAGTACAAATCACCACAAATCAAATCCCTAATTTTAGTACAAATCACAACAAATCAAAACCCCAAATTTCATATAACTCACCACAAATCAAGATTCCTAATTTTATTGTTAATTTTAAATCCCTAACAAATCACAGCAAATCAAAAGCCCTAATTTTAATATAAACCACCACAAATCAAGATTTTTAATTTGGAAAATTTACTCATAAATCCTATTTTCTGAAAAGTTGAACCATTTAGTCTTAAAAGTTTTCTTATGCACCATTTAGTCCCATTTATACATCATCATCAAAACAACATCAAACATCATCAGATATTTTTGATGTTTGTGGGTGTTTCAAACATCAGATTCATTTTTAAAAAAAACTCACCTTGTTCACTTTTCCATCTTCCATTATCACAGCTTTTCAACAGACTCAAAAATTTCACAAACTTCAAATTTCAAAGATCTAACTGGAAAAAAAAAACAAAAAACAAAAAACAAATCAAGAAAAAACGATGCTAAAACGATTGAATTCGAGTCGAACCTTGGTGAATTCTCGAGAAATCGAAGCTTTAGCATAATCAAGCAGCGGAGAAAATAGTTTCGGAAATCTTCCGAAATCTCAGGTGCGAAACAGAACCGAATCAGATCGGATCGGCTGTTACGCGATGAATCTGATGAAAGAGATCGACGGCGGCCGATTGGTCCGCCATTGTTAGGGTTTACAAAACACGTCGGAGTTGAGAGAGACAGACAGACAGACAGATTCAGGACATTATCAAGATGTTGCTCTGGTTCTCTCTCTGCGATTGCCAGTGGGATCCAAACCCAGATTCGATGATGTTTTGTTCATGATGTTTTGACGTTGATGTTCATGATAGTAAACATTAGATTATTGAAATCTGATGTTCATGATGGTAAATGAATCTGATGTTTCATTCTATAATTTCAAACATTATTGAAATCTGATGAACATTAGATGTTTGAAATCTAATGTTTGAAACATTATTGTAATTTTTCACGATGTTTGAAATCTGATGTTTGAAATCTGATTTCAAACATTGTAATTTTTCACATTATTGTAATTTGATGTTGCTTTGATAATGATTTTGTGATGTTTGATATTATTTTGATAATGATGATGTTGTTTTTATGATGATGATGTTTGATGTATATGCCCTCTATGGTCAGTTTCCTTATAATGGACCTTTCTATAAGAAAACTTTTAGGACTAAACAGTGTATAAGTTGTTAATTTGAAATTTATTGGTACATCACCCTTTTAATTTTAGCATATCAAAATCTCTAATTTTAACATAAATAATCACAAATAAATCTTTTTCTAAATTTAACAAATCAAAACATATCATTTTAACCGCAAATAACCATAAATCAATACATTATTTTTCATTTAAAGCAAAAGATGAGAGAGAGAGAGAGAGAGAGAGAGAGACCTTGTTCACTTTTCCATCTTCCATTATCACAACTTTTCAACGGGCTCAAAAATTTCACAAACTTCAAACTTCAAAGATCTAACTGGAAAAAAAAAATCAAGAAAAAGCGATACTAAAATGATTGAATTCGAGTCGAACCTTGGTGAATTCTCGAGAAATCGAAGCTTTAGCATAATCAAGCAGCGGAGAAAATAGTTTCGAAAATCTTCCGAAATCTCAGGCGCGAAACAGAACCGAATCAGATCGGATCGGCTGTTGCGCGATGAATCTGATGAAAGAGATCAACGGCGGCCGATTGGTCCGCCATTGTTAGGGTTTACAAAGCACGTCGGAGTTGAGAGAGACAGACAGATTCAGGACATCATCAAGATGTTGCTCTGGTTCTCTCTCTGCGATTGCCAGTGGGATCCAAACCCAGATTCGATGATGTTTGTTCATGATGTTTTGACGTTGATGTTCATGATGGTAAACATTAGATTATTGAAATCTGATGTTCATGATGGTAAATGAATCTGATGTTTCATTCTATAATTTCAAACATTATTGAAATATGATGAACATTAGATGTTTGAAATCTAATGTTTGAAACATTATTGTAATTTTTCACGATGTTTGAAATCTGATTTCAAACATTGTAATTTTTCACATTATTGTAATTTGATGTTGCTTTGATAATGATGTTGTGATGTTTGATGTTATTTTGATAATGATGATGTTGTTTTGATGATGATGATGTTTGATGTATATGCCCTCTATGGTCAGTTTCCTTATAATGGGACCTTTCAGTCTATAAGAAAACTTTTAGGACTAAACAGTGTATAAGTTGTTAATTTAGAATTTATTGGTGCATCACCCTTTTAATTTTAGCATATCAAAATCTCTAATTTTAACATAAATAATCGCAAATAAATCTTTTTCTAAATTTAACAAATCAAAACATATCATTTTAACCGCAAATAACCATAAATCAATACATTATTTTTCATTTAAAGCAAAAGATTAGAGAGAGAGAGAGAGAGAGAGAGAGAGAGAGAGAGAGAGATTACTTGTAAACAATGGAGAGAATAGGCTGAGAGTTGGAGTGTGGTCTCGTGTGTGGTGTGGTCCCGATTCACCGTGAGTCGAGGCAGAAGTGAGTCGAAGAGTCGAAAGGAAGACTACAGCAATAGCAGAAAGCAAAGTGTTGTGATATGAATAAAGAAATGGGAGACAGGATGTATGTATATACATCTTAGAGTTAGAGATTGAGTAGCGGGTAGGGCCCATTGCACCTGTTTGGTACACAATTTCTTTTTGCAAATTTTTTTTTTTTTTTAAAGATAGGGCCACATCTGTTTTGTGTTTTAAAAATAAGTAATAAAAAATAAAAAAATTCTAAAAGTTAGGGGGGAAACATGACCCCATGGTCCCTTCTTAAGTCCGCTTCCAGAGGAGATATGACCCAAAAAAAAATCAAAAAGTCAATTTTTTTGACGTTTAACCCAATTGTCAAAATTGGCCATATACTTGTCAACCATGTTCAATTGCAGAATTAGTTCATTAAATAGTAAGAAAGCTAATAAATGGAAATTTTCAAAAGTCTATTCGTAGAAATCTACACTTTCAATTTTCCAATATTTTTAAAATAATAATAGTAATCTTCACATTCAATAACCCTGTTTTGGCAGGAAACAGTTCCCGACATCCATCTCTTAATAATCTCCTAACTTTAAAATTAGGAGGTTATCATGTTTGGTTTAATTTTCATAAATTTATTTTAATTTTTTTCTTTAAAAAAATATAAAAAATTAATTTATTGAAAGAAATAAAAAAAAATACTTACTATTTTTATATAATTTTATTTTTAGGAGAACAAAAATAATTTTTTAAGACTTAAAAAATATATTTTTTAGGGAAATTGACCGGTAAATCCCATATTGTGGACTTGTAATCCATAAAGTCCTGAATATTTTCTTAGTGATTGGGTGGTCCCTTAATTTGTTTGTTGACAGTTTTGCCACTGCTAATATTATTGATTGACATTTGGTGTGGGTTTATATGTGATAAGCTGAATGAGTGTTTGTATGTCACGCTGATCGAAAAAGCACACTAATGCTTTTTTTAATTTAGTAAGTGTGTGACACTCAAACCATGAGATGTGGGTTGTGACGTGAACACAAGTGCTCCTTTCTTTTTTTTTTTTTTTTTGTGACGTGGGTTGTGACGTGAGCGCAAGTAATTTGACATTTTTTTTTTTTGTGTGACGTGAACTAAGTAATTTGACATAGTTTGACATGAGTAATTTGACACGAGTAATTGTGTCACGTTCGGCTTTCCCACAGTTTGACCATTGTTTTCCAATTGCCATTTGTGACGTTTCGACATGAACCTTACCATTGACCATCAATGGCGAACCTTACCATTGACGTTTCGACGTGAACCTTACCATTGACCATCACGTGAACACAGTCTAGCGATACGAATTGTGGGTTGTTTGTGAAGCTGAAAAATGGGTACACATTGACCATCAATGGCGACCCAGTATCCTTCAAAAATTGCAGCAATGGACCCATTATTGATTGGTGATTTGGATCGAAAGATGAGGCCGAGGGAGGGTATGAATTCATCAAAACCGAAGCTGCGTGAGATGTTGAGAGCTTGATTGTGTCTGATAAACCCAAAGTTTGAAGAGCTATGTACAGATTGTTCATGGCAGGGACTAAATAGGGCGTGTAAAATAGGTCTTTGAGGAGGATTTCGTTGCCTACGACAATGTACTTGATTTGGGTGGGGGAGATGTTGGAGAAGATGTTGGATTGGAGCCATTGGAGAGAGGGGTCTATGGTGGTGGTGGCGAGGAAAGGGAGGAGTTCGTTGGGGACTCCGATCATGAGGGAGATGTCGGTGCCGGAGAATGATGTGAGTGTATCAAGATCGGTGTTGAAGAGGCGGACGGTGGTGATTCCATTCGATTTGAGGAGGTTGACGGCGGTGGAGGGCCGGTTGTTGGCCAGTCGGCCATAGCAAATTCCGATAGGTGCAGGAGCTGCTGCAAAAACAGGGGAAGCAATACAAGAATTTGGGTGAACCACGTTCCCCTCGCTACAATGACAGTGAGTCACGTTTCTATGCAGCAAACCAAGTTCCCATAAACGGCTTCCCTTACCCCCAAGAAAAATGGGATACGACATATAAAAAAAAAAGAAGTAGCATCCCATATAATTAAGTGAGGGCAAATCAGGCAAGCCCACACCAAAAACATTCAAAAAAAGACTTATGGGTAAGCAATCCCACCTAAAATGAAGTTAACAATCAAACAAAATATCAGCAGGACCAAACGGAACATCATTTATGAATAAAGGACTTTCGGATAAATTTCCCTATTTTTTATCTTTATTTATCAAATTAATTTCTATTTTTTCAAAAAGAAAATTCTGAAATTCTTTTTGAAAGAGAAACCAAACATGAAATCCCAGATACTTTTGACAGTATCGGCAAATCGAGACTCCCGCACAGAGGAAGCAAAGTGGTAGCAAAAAAAAACAAAAAAGGGCAAATCACACCACAATAGTGTTAGCAAAATATATTCATAAATAGATAGTAAACATTATAAATATTAAAATTATAAAATTTATCATGAATTTGTAATAATTTTTTGTTGACACCACAGCATAGTGATCCCCCCCACCCCCACAAAAAAAAAAATCAAAAAAATCAAAAAGATGAAAAGATAGAAAAAATCTTACAGAAATAATTCATCACTTTCATTACTTATAAAATGTCAACACTTTCATTCAAAAACATCATCTTATCATTGGCATCACTACAACCAAATATCGCTCGCTTAATAACAAATTTAAAAAATCTATTAAAAAAAGTATAATATAAACATCCCTTTGCCAACCACTTTAACAAATTTTTCTTTTTACAGGTTGGCAGACGCAGAATTTCCCTCTAGTTAGAGCCAAAAATCATAATCGTATCATTCGCTCTTAAACTTTCTTCATAAAGTTTTAATAACGAATTTAAAAAATCTATCAAAAAAAAGTATAATTGTACGGGGAAGAAATAAACCTTCTCGTATAATCCTGTTGATCAAGTCTGCGCTCCTCCGTATGTCGTCGCTTTATCACCTGTGAACACAAACGTAAGTTAGCCGGCGGGTGTGTGCCGGAAACTTCTTCGATGCCTAAGTCAGTAAGCTTGACAAATAGACAAAAGCTCTGTGTATTCAGAAAACAAAGTTGTGTTACCTCTCCATATGTGATGTTTGTGAGCTTTTATAGGTTTCGTGTGGCACAATCCTAGTAGGACTTCTACTCCTCCCTGCAGAGTCCTCCTAGGATTCATACTCCTGAAGGATAATGCTTATCCTTCAACACCCCCCTCACTGCTTAAACCAAGTGAGATGGTTTTACCATGGCCGAACTACCATACGACCGAAGTAAGAATGGCCTACTTAGTCCGAACTATAATTAGTTTGGTTCTCTGTCCTTTGTTCCTCTTCCACTTACCAGGGTATGCCCAAAACCGAACTATCTTTTTACCAAGGTATAGACCGATCTAGTTTAGCTGCGCCATGACCGTTATAACGTTCAAAGCATCCTTCAACCAAGCTAATCACCAAGAGTCCTTCGGACCGTCTAATCTTCTGGCCTTGAGACGGACTAAATTAACCTCTTCAAGACCGGAGTAACTTTTTGGCCTTTTTACTCACCCTTCACACCGAGGCCCATAACAACCCAGCTCGGCCCATAACAACCCAGCTCGGCCCAATTCGCATATAAATTACCCTCTCAATTGTCCCTTAATTCTATCTGCATAGCATGATAGGGATTACCTGTTTATCAGCCGAGCTAAACTATCTTTTAGCCTCTCCAGCCGAGTTAAAACCTTCTAGCTTTTCCAGCCGAGCTAAAAAAACCCCCATAAGCATATCCAGCCGAGCTAAAACCTTCCAGCCTATCCAGCCGAGCTAATTACACACCAGGCTCCGCTTGTCCGGTCAAAATGTCTCTTCAATCACAGCATCTGAATCGATTCCCATTCTAACGACACGTGGCAGGTTGTTATTGGTCATCCACAGCTGTAACGCCGCCCTCGTACTTCGCAATATTCGAACAGTTCCCGCCTCCAGCTCCTTCACCAACACAAACTCTTTTGCATTTCAAAATCACTCACCATACTATTCAACTTCTCTCTCTGAACCTCCATTGCTCTTCAACCTCTGAGCTCGTGTTCTCCATTGCTGCTGCTCTCATCTCCAGTTCTTGCCTCTTCATCTGGTAAGCATTGCACCTCTATCTTGCTTTCCTTGTTTTCGTACTTTGTTTTGTGTGTTTTTGCCAAACACATTTTTTTTCATTTGCTTTGCTTCTTCTGAAAACACTATGTTAGTATAATCCTCAAGTATTCATGAAATAACCTGTAGAACACTGCCTTTGATCCAAAATTACACATAACCGAACTAGTAAACTGTTTGTAGTTTGATGCCAGTGAGACCAGACTATACAACCGAAACTAACACTCGTACCATTAGTTTCATTAAGTCGAACCTTTTGTTTTATCATAGCCGAGATAAGAAACCGAACTAATTATGCAATCAGTGTACTGGGAAAACCTCAATTCCGACCGAACTACGGCTTCGGGGCTAAACCAGCTTTCTAAGTTTTTAGACCGAACTAAGAAAGCTGCCCCTAGGCGCTCAACCGGTCTAATAGAACCTCCCCTCAACCGAGATATCAATCACCTTGTTGGAACCGAGATAGATCCTGTAACATCCTACATAGCCGAAGTAGGTCTTTTATTTTCTTTGATTTTTTTTCTTTGTAGCACGGTCCAACGATCTGTGCTTAACACCTTTGTTTTTCACTTTGCAAACTTAGGTTGCCCAGGCACTCTGAGCGCTCAACCGAGCCACTGAGCACAATTTTGCCACCGATCTAATTTATTCATAACTTATAAAATAAATGGGGAAGTATAGATTTTTAGTAAATACTCCGAGCGGTCTAGCCGAATTCCGAAAAGATTACAATATACCCGACGACGTCCAACTCACTTTAGCCGAACAAGATGTTGTACCATGGGGCAAAGAAGGCTTTGTACCCTTTACCCTTCTTTCAATAATAGAAATCGGGCTAAGATTTTCAGTCCAACGCCTAATTTGTGAATTCCTTAGGCAAACCAGACTATGCCCAACCCAGCTTTCCACCAACTCCTACCGTATAATAATGGGTATAGCCGAACTAAACCGCCCAATACTCCATTGGTTCGAAGGAAGACGGCTGGGTGTACTATCTTAGAATACGCCGTCGACGTGAGAAAATAATAAAAAACACACCGGATAAAGACTTGAATGACGACGATTTTTTCTGGGTGTCTGGGAACTTTGAGGATCACCAAGCCCAGATTCCTGGCCGAAGCATTAATTGGAAAAAAGGAACACCTGGTATAATTACTTCGGTTTTCTTGTGTGTTTTACTATATTTCGGTTTTCAATTTTTCAGCCGAACTAACAGTTGTCTTCTTTCGTAGATTCTGCCCACCTCTAGTCTCTATACAGTTACCCAAATCTAGCGACCTTACGCGCCGCACTATGGTATCCAGAACGTAGTTGGGCCAAGCTGCTAAAGTTCGAACCGACCTATAGATACAGCGGCCGCCGAAAAGCCAGAGTAACAGACTTTTTGTTGGAAGACGCTCCTGAACCGAACCCCACCTTGCCACAAATTAACTTAGTCCCTCTGACAGCCGAACAAGAAATGGCAAAAAAGAATAGAGTCAGGGCCCTCCTGACCGAAACCACCAGACCCGAAGTTCCGCCACCATGCAAAACTCAAGAGACCGTGGTGGCCCTTCCTTCTCAACAGCCTTCTTTATCACGCCGAACTAAACGCGCCCGAACTACCCAGACCGAACAACGGTTAGTTGATGAAGACGAAACCACCCTCCCACCGAGCCACCCACCGAGTCCGCAACCAGAGCCATCTAACCGAGCTACCTCCAAGTGGGCACCGAAGCTCACTTATCAGAACCAAGATATTAAGGAAACTAATTCGGTGGTTGCTGAGAAGGATCATATACTGGCCTTCAACCTTGCCAAAAGTGTGTGCCTTCCAAAGGACATGGAGCACCACAATCAGTTAAACACCGAGCTGAAGGCCATCCGGTCTTCAACAAAATCCATGATCCTGGTAGGTAGCACTCTCTTTTGCTTTTGTACCTTTCTAATTCTTCCTACTTTCAGCTCGGCTAAAAAGGAAAGTTTCTATTCTATTGTTGGCCATTCAGAAGAACCACATTGCACACAAGCGAGTGTTGGAGCTCAGGAGAACATCAAGGGAGGCCATGGCAGAGGCCGAAGGCAAAACCGCTGAGCTCAAACAAGAACAAGTGAGGACGGCCGAGCTGGAGGCCGAGGTGACTCGTCTGACCGGCCTAGTTGCTTCGGCCGATGCTGACAAACAGAGAGCCCTAACCGAGATGAAAAACAAGTATTTGCGGGAACTGGCGAAACTTGAGGGTGTTAAGGACGCCGAAATAAACGTTCTGAAGAAGAAAGCTGAAGATGCCGAGGTGAAGGGCTTCAAGGAAGGCGAAGCTGCATATATCCAGCAGTGTGAAGCTGCGAAGGACTTGTTCTTCAAGTGCGGCTGGAGGGGTGCCGTAGAGCAGCTCGGTTGCGGTCCCGACACCGAGGTCTTCAATGCTCCTCAGTATTTTATTCCGGCCTCACTGGCAGAGTATGCAGCCGATCTTCAGAAGCAATTCCTTGAAGCGTCTGACGATGACGATGAAGAGAATGAGCCAACTGACACTCCGGTTGACAATGTTCCAGCTAACCAATCAGTTCGGGCGGAGCCTGCAGTGGAAGATCTGACCATTGAGCAACCTGCTGAAACCGAGCTCCCAACTCAGACTGTAATTCCGTCTGAAACCGGACTTCGGGTTGATGCCGAGCTGGATGTCGAAATAGATGACCTTTTTAGCTTATTTTGTATTTTTTCTTTCTCCTTTTTGCTTCGACTTGTAACCGGGCTATGGCCCCCCCTTTTGTAATCGCTTTGAACTTGATTAATGAGAATGATCTTCTTTTGTGCTAACTGTTATTCCGGTTTGATCTGTATGCTTGTGCCTGTAATGACTTTTTAATGACTTCTATTGCTCCAACTGTAATCTTGGTTTACTTTCCTGTTTGAGCATGCTTTCTAACTGCAACTTGAAGCATACTATTTTTCGGCCGAGATACTTTATTTCGGTCTTACCTGTGCCAACTGACTGATCTTACTAGCCAGCCACTCTTTAGCCGATACGCGTACTTCGACTGAGGAGTACCAAGAGTGGTTTAATCCAGTCAACCATTCTTCAGCCTATACCCTTATTTCGACTAAAGAGTAATAAGAGTTGGTTTAATCCACTCAACCACTCTTTAGCCGAAGTAACCCGATGCCCTTACTTCGGCTAAAGAGTATCAAGAGTTGGTTTAATCCAGCCAACCACCCTTTAGCCGATGTCCTTACTTCGGTCAACCACTCTTTAGCCGATGTCCTTACTTTGGCTAAAGAGTACCAAATGTTGGTTCAATCCAACCAACCACCCTTTAGCCGATGTCATTACTTCGGCTTAAGAGTACTAAGAGTTGGTTTAATCCAGCCAACCACTCTTTTAGCCGATGTCCTTACGTCAACTAAAGAGTACTAAGAGTTGGTTTATTCCAGCCAACCACCCTTTTAGCCGATGTCCTTACGTCGGCTAAAGAGTACTAAGAGTTGGGTTTAATCCAGCCAACCACTCTTCAGCCATACCCTTACTTCGGCTAAAGAGTAACAAGAGTTGGTTTAATCCAGCCAACCACTCTTCAAGCCGATGTCATTACCGGCT